>PVIC010038033.1:0-17780 GCA_004025085.1 Thryonomys swinderianus | reverse complement strand
CTGGCCCTGAGCTCACTATGGTGCCCAGGCAAGCCGCCGCGAACTCAGCAATCCTCCTGTCTCTGCTTCCCGAGTGCTGGGATTACAGACGTGAGCCACCACGCCCAGCATTATATGTGGTAACCGGGGATCGAACTCAGGTCCTTGTGCTTGCGAGGCAAGCGCTGGAACCACTGAGCTAACCCTCCGGCCCTGTTTCGTCACTTTTGATCACCAGTGTAAATGTTCAGTGCTCTGGCCAGACTCACCTAGTCCCATCTAGCCCAAGCACTCTCAGACACATCAGTCCCCAAGTCAGCTCCAGCTGGGCTTCAAATGTGTCCCTTTCTGGGGGCATCTTGACCCCGTGTGCCCTCCCAGTCCACTCTTTTGTGTGCCCTCCGTGAGACGCTCTTTTGCACTGAGCAACATCTGGATCATCAGGAACTCTCTTGTCAGATGTATTACTGGTCCCCCAGGAAGGCTCCCCAAGCAGCTCTGATTCAAGGGCACCACTCCCTGTGGTCCTCCCATCAGCCTTTGGTCCCCAGGGCCTAGCGGAGTGCCTCACCTAAGAGCTTCCTTTCTTCCCCTCCAGGCCAAGGTTGCTCTGTGGCCTCTTTTACCATGATCCTTATTTCATCTTCAAAATGCTCTACCCTGAGTGAATCTAGACATAAACGCATTGTAAATGCTGCACCTCCTTTCCAATACAACAGTGCAGTGTGCCGACACCCTGGAAGATGAGCAGAGGACATAGGGGACTTGCTCGGGTGAGTATCTCAGACTGTAGAAATTCTGTGAACTTCTTTTTAGGGGTTTTTTAAAGGGGCATCATTACTAACTCATATATTTTGCATATTTCATGCCACTGAAATTTTATATACTAACGGATGATTAACTTGTCTTTTTAAAAATAACTTTGTGTCCCTCACAGTCCTAGGAATTGAACTCAAGGCATCTGCACTGAGCTACACCTCCAGCCATCCTCACTTTTTATTTTGACATAGTATCTCACTAAGTTGTAAGTGACTCAAATTTGCATCCTCCTCCTGTACCCACCCAGAGTATTGTCTGCAAACTCCTGCAGGGGCTTGACTCCAACCAGGGTGCTCAGAAAGGCCAGAAACTCAGCAAAAGAAGAGAAGCCTTCAGTTTGAAGAGGTTCCACAGCATTTGTAATCTTAATCCAAACCCAAGGCAAAGGTCTGTTTGTGACCTCACTTCCAAATAACAGTGCAAAGCTCCAAGTCTGAAACTCCTGTTGTCACAAGTCACCTCTGTTACTGCCATTTCCCATCCTTCAAACCCAGCCCCCGTTCAAACTACCAGCTCTCCCACCCTCTTCCGCCTGGGCCACACTACGATTCCCGGCTCCTCTTTCCGCCTGTCCTCAGCACAGTTTGTTCTTCCCAAACTCCACCCCTGTAAAGTCCAGTTCAAATCAATCTAAACTTCCAGGGCCACCTCTGCTGGGGTTGGCACCGCTCTGCATAATGCCATCTCCCTTCCACCCTTCTGGCTGGGCTCTGGAGCTTTTGCTATCCCTGCCGGGGGCACTTAAAAAGTGCTCAATAAACGTGCACTTGCTGAATTATGTAACACCAAGAAAAACCAGGGCTCCTTGATATTTCCATTGCACTCAGCCAGAAACTTCAGCCCTTCAGTCAGCCTATTTACAACATCCCCCTTGCTTTGCCACTGGGCTCCTCGAAGCCCTGTGAAACACTGCACCCAGGGTCCTTCTGCATTCCTCAGACCAGGGCACTTCCGGCCCCCATTAGACTATACAAAGAAGCAGCCACTCCAGATCCATACATTATGCAGGCAGGGGGCTGTGCATGGGGACAGGGCCCAAACCATCTTGATGCAATTATTTCCTTGTGTTGTTTCTTCCCTATAGTCTCGTCATTGTTCATTTACCCAGTGAACTATTCTGAAGCTTTATAGGAAAAACGAATCATGACTCGCTGTACATTCCACACCTCCCAGTGTACCACCCTGGGTTTCAAAGCTTCATTCAGTCGCTACAAGACTGAGTAAAACAATGTCACAAACCAGCCTGCAATGCAGTGCCATCCAGACCCTGCCTCAGGCCTTCAATCTCCCACCTCTCCTCTGTATGTGCTGGATTCCCATCACCTGGGCTATTGTCCCCGGCCCAGGGCCACAAAACCCACACACTACCCACCAGCCAGCTCAGCAGAGAGCAAGCTGGAGGGAGAGAACTGTCCCCAAAACTACAGTCTTGGAGGGTCAGATCAGCCACTCCGCTCTGTGGAGAAGCAAATGAGGACAGTGTATCCCTGCAGATCCAGGCTATAGACCTTGACTTATAAGGGTGGCGTCCTCACTGATCGGCAGAAGGGGAAGGCAGCACTCTGAGCCAGGTGAGATCTCAAGCCACAAGAGCAACAACACAGCCCACCATGTAGAAAGCGTGGATTTAAGAGCCAAACTCACTGGGCTGAAGTTCCACTTAGTAGCTGGGCGACCCTGAGTAAGTCAGTTATTCCTTTCATGCCTCATCAGTCTGTGAGTGTGGGGATAACAGCACTTAATCCTGGGGCTGTCATGAAGGTCTGAGGAGCTTATGTACAAGAAAATGGATAGAAACTATGCACACAGAGTAAACACATCATCATCCTGGTCATCACGATTAGAAGCAAATGCTTCTCTCAATACAAAACTTCCCGAAATCCTTTTTCCTTTCTATCTCCTTCTCATGCCTCCAATACTTCAAATACTCAGTGTCCATCTGCGCATTCAAGCTGTCACACCATGCTGACCTTACTTCCTTGCTCTCTTTTTCAGCAAACACCCCAGATTCTTACAAGCTACTGGATCCACTTGGTGGCCAAGTCAAGAATGTTTACACAGGTTTTTATCATTAGGCGTGTTTTGGAAACATGTGTGGTGAGTGCTGAGGCAGGGCAAAGGAGAAAACAATGCATTCAAAATATCAAAAACAGGTCTCCACCTCCTCGTATTAAAGTTGCAGTGGTCATTCTCCACCGAAGGCAGAGGCTTGTTGAAAACTTGTGTTCTGATTTCAAGCTGTGAGCTTTAAGTGCTGACTTAGGAAGGTGATAAGGCAGATGAGAAAATGGAGGATGAAAGGAGGGGAGGAGGGTTGAATCCAAAGTGTTAAATGAAGCCTCTGGATGTTCCTTTTTAAGGACACACTTTCAGAAAGTCCTGTGCGCCAGAGTCCTGTCCTTCCTTAGCAAACATCTATGATGAGTAGGAGCAAGAGCAATTTATTCCCTCTTTAGTAAGACTTCCAGTAGAGTATTGATCTCATAAATGTTACCCTTATGGCTCAGATGAATGTTAACTTTCAAATTTTGAAGGGGATTAGGGAGCCGGTCCATCCATCTTCCAAAGCCAAGAAGATAGAAATCTACAAAGTCTCAAGATTGATTTGTGTTTACGGCTTCAATCCCAAATATTTGGGAATGAACATTTTGATGTAGCAAAAACATGTCCAATGAATGCCAAAAAATAAAAACAGAACCTACATTTCTACGTGACAGATGATAAATTTTACCCTACAGACCAACTGATTATGTAAAATGATTATGAAATTATTATTACAGCAAAGAAAGGTCAGAGAATCACTAAGTGTGCTGCTCTGTTTTCTAAAGATGACACTGGCTAGAATCTACCCAGCTCCTGGACTGGGAAGGAGAACTTCTAGGAAGTCCGACCCTGATCTCCCGGCTACCACGGTGAGATGAAACCTGCCTCCCAGGCCCCGCGAGCAGGCTGCAAGGTGCCCACCTTGAACCCACTCACCCGGGGAGGGCAGGTACAGAGAGCACCAGGCTTGCCTTAATAGGCAGAATTATATTCCCAGCTTCTCCTTGTTTATGAGGTGACCTCAGAAAGGCCACTGAACTTGGCTGAGCCTCAGTGTCAGCAGAGTTTGAGGGTTGTTTGAGGATTCCAGAAGAATTTGAAAGCTGGCACTTGGAAAACTGTAGAACCCTATTATACACAAAGCCCAGTCAGAGGTGAGCTACTGGTATATGAGAAGTGTAGGGTTGTGGCTAGTGGGGCAAAGGGGAACAGAAAACAAGTCGCTCCTTGGCATGGGGCATCCGGCTAGCCCAACACATAAACACATGAAAGCACTCTCTGCACACTCTTATTTGAGTCATTTTTAACTGAACAGTGTTTTCCTACTTCCTGTGCCCTGTGGACTTTCAGAACCACCACTATGATGGGAGATCACGGAGGTACATGCAGACATATCCAACCACTGAATTCTCCCAACTTCCAGACAGGCCTGTTTTAAAGGGTTCTACTTCTAGAAGGAGTTGAGCCAGCTCCCTTATTCAGACCTTGGGCCAGCTCACACTCCACCCTTCAGGGAAAGGGGGGACTGACGGGAATATCACAAAGGGAAAGGGGGCGACTGGACAGCAAGGAAGGGGTAGTGTGGTTGACATGTGGCCTTGGGAATAGGCCAGTGCTCAGGAAAGAAAGCAGAAGGGGAAAGCGGGAGTGTTTCAAAGGCAAAGACTTGGCACTTTTATAATTATAATAAAATATGGCAGGAATCTAGAGATAAAGAATGAAAGATTAATTGAAACAAAACAAAATGAACAAAAGCCAGGAGTTTCACAAGAAATTTGGAGTCTGGCCAGTACTGGATTGCTTGTCTCCCTATTGACACAGCAAGCACACCTCTGAAAAGCAGGCCCCGTGAGGTGCCCTGGGGCTATCCACACAAACAGATACCTACAGAAAGGCCACACTATCTCATCCCCGAGAAAAAGCATTCATTTCCCAGGTGCAGAGCACCGGGACACCAAAAACTTTAAGCCTCCCTACAGTCCAGGCGTTGTGAACAAAACCCGTGTGGCCAAGTCATTTTGGAAAATTATCCTTCCACATCATCTTGGTTTAGGGATAAGAAAAGAGGTAAATGGAGCCCCTAAGGCCAAAAACTGAAATCACTACTCACTCATATGTCTACTATTCTAACAGTACAAGATACTAATCGTGCTGGTTTTCTTCTCCAACCTTGCTGTCATTACTCAACAACAGCTCTAGTTTTCTCTTAAAATAAGATCCAGAAAGTAGTCCACTTGCTGGGAAGGTCTATCAGTTGAGGACTCTCTCCTCAGGGTGGAGACTCTGGCTGGAAACATCTGGCTATTTATCACTGCGGGGATGTTTACTCAGGCAGTCTTCCCCCTGGAGTCCGCCAGGTCAGGAAGTGCTGCTTGGGCACTTGGGGGGTGGGGGGTGGTTATTGAGATCGAATGGAAAGGACCCAGGAAGAAAAGGGCCGAGTACAACTTGCAGTTAAGGTACTCAAAAGAGAGGAACAAATGGGAAGCAAGGACAGGAGACAGCGGGCCAGAGTGACAGGAGAGGAAAAATGGGAAGGCTGGGCACTCTGAGGGACACATCTCAGTCCCCTGGGAGCTGGGATCTGGGTCTCCCTGGCCTGACAAAAGCACAAAGAGCACACTGCTTCGTTCTGGCTCTAGAACCAACCATCTGCCAAATGTACTCCTTGTTAAAAATGCCACAAAAAAACCCAGAACTACCAAAAAGAGATGGGGGGGGGAATATCACATTTCCGGTAGAATCCTCTTAGGAGATTAGCGCCTTCTTAAATGGTAATGAAGTTCTGGCTAGGGGACCTAATTAGACAGGAGAGTAATTCTCCACCTAGAGGGAGCGGGGTATGTGCTTATAGGAAACAGTGAGAACAGGAACCTCCAACCACATATCCTAATCAGCTGGAGCCACCTCACCCCAAAGCACAGAGCTGGACAGCCCAAATGATTTCAGAGAATTCCCGTCACCACTGTCTCCAAGCCATGGCTGTGGGATGCAGTCCCAAACCGTGTTCTCGGCTCTCTTCTTCTGAGATTCCGACAGGACAACTGGGGACTGTGGCCAGAGCACAACAGACAGCTCCCCGCCCATCTCCCCAGAGAGGAGAAAGGCTCTGCAAGACATCAGCAGGACTCCAAAGTGCCAGCAGCTCCACCTCACCTAGTAGTCTTGGCTCCTACCCATCTCCTCACTACGCCTGTGCGCTGAAGGGACCGTGATGCCTGGTCACACCCCAGGGAGCCCCAGCCCAGGGGAACTGGAGCTCCCCATTTCTTCCAAACCAGTCGTGATGTGAGATTATCCATCTCACCTTTTCCACATACAATGACATATTTTGCCGCCATGAGTTTTATTTGCCTGCCCGTTTTCAGTCAGAAAGATTCCTGAAATCTCCCTGGAGGAGAACTGAGTTTGGCCCCCAGCAGTGGTGCCTACAAGGAAAGCAGAGAACTGGGCAGAGGTGGGGGGGCTCTGGCCTCCACTTCCACGCAGGGGGCGCTTCTGATGGCTCCAAAGGACCTGTGCTGCGTGCCGAGGATCCCGGGCCGCTCCAGACAGATGTCTGAGGTTCTCTGGGAAAACAGCTCTACGTTACCCTCAGTCAGGGAAATCCTGTCTAATCCGGCTAGTCTGCCACTGCCAACCTCCAGCACCGGCTCCAAGACCCTCCTCAGCCTGGCACCAAAGTCCTGCTGAGGTCCCAGCTGAGTCGGGATTCAACATGAGGCCTGGGCGTGGTTGCCCTCAACATCATTCTAACCTGAAATCCACCTCCCCAGCCACTCGACCTCCCCGGGGGCCCTTCTCTGATTATCCTGCCCACTCTGTACCCCAAGAGGGGTTTATTTGCATGATTCGCGTTGGACATCTACCTGAATTTCATCAATATTCACCCATCCTCAGCTGTATTCAACCTGAGAACCGATGCAGACATTCTGCAACGTGCCCCCCTGCCAGTGACAGCGGTACATTATCGCAATGAAAAATGCCTGATTGAGTCGTTTCCATTTTGCAGAAGTGAACTCAGGAGACCCCCCCCACCCACCCAGCCTGTGTCCTTCTCCCTGGTTGTCCCACCGGGCTCTGGGACTCGGTGCGAGGCCTGGCTTGGCCTGAGTCTCTAGGTGACCTCTGTCCCTCTCTAGACCCCTGCTCTGTTTTCTCTCGTGAAAGTGGAGGCCTGGCTTTTTCTGGGGCTCCTCCAGCTCTACACTCTCACCTCCCACACAGGCTGGACGCACTCTGGAAGCAAGGAGGAAGGAGCGGTGGCTCCTTCTCTCCTGTCTCCCCCTGCTCCTCTCCGTCAGCACCTGCCTCTCCGTCTGCTTTGCCCCAGAAGGTCACCTCAGAGGAGCAATCTGCGTTCAGTCATTGACCCCAGCGTGACCCTGCCTGCTAATGCAGTCAGCAAGCTCCTCTGAGGCCCTCTTTAAGATGAGCTGAGCTCTAGAAAGTAGGACAGCTTTTATAGAGTGGAATATTTCTATAGGAAACTTGGTGTGGGAATGTGATGAGGGGAAGGAATAAATATGATACAGAAAGAAAATAAAAGAGCATGTAAAAAGGGGGGGAGGAGGTGTGGGTGGGTGTAGGGATATGGGTAAAAATGACAATTAACTTGTGTCATATACTGGTACAAATTCCCCAATGTTATATGTGATTTTGAGATGTATACAAATTGTACCAATAAAGAATTCAATTAAAAAAAAAAAGATGAGCTGAGGCCAACGGGGCCCTCACAGAGTGAAGCCAACAAGCCTGCCCCACATTCCTAAAGGAGGCAGTTGTGCCCAGAGCCAGCTTGATAAGTGCCCCAAAGGTGGTGCTGAGCACCCCCGAGGAGATAGTGCAGAACTCCCTATAGTTTTGCATTCTGGAACTAGATGCCAAACACTAACTGCACCCCAAACACATCCCAAATCCCGAGCTGCTAGTGGGAGCAGGTAACCCTAGAAATAGAATTTTCAATAGCCATTTTCTTCCAAGTTTTGTCCTTTTGTGCTTTTTTTTTGGTAACAAAACTAAAAACCTCTTAAGGTACTTGTTAACCTGTCAAAGCTTAATAACTCACCACCATTTTTGCTAGTATGTATTGTTTCACCAGATTCTTACCACCCCTAAATTACAAGTTATTCAAGAGCAGAGAAAAATGCTATTAAAAATTCTACCTCTTTTTTGCCCTTAAATTATTTGTATAAAAGATAGACGATAGGTAGTGGTGGCAGATGTAGAAATGGAAAGAGATTGTAAGAATGGGGGAGATGGAGGGCAGGGAAGGGAAGGCAAAGAAAAAATGATTAAGATGTGATATGTATGTATACCAACTCCCCAAGATAAATGTAATTGTTATAGACTACAAGCATACCCTAGTAAAAAAAAGAATTAAAAATGAAATAATACGAACCCTCAACACTGAATGTGATTATATATATATATAAAATATACCAACAAAATCAATTAAAACAAGAATGAATGAATGAGTAAATAAATGAGGATGTGTGTGCAGAGATTAAAAGTATCTGTAATAGCTACCATAACTATTTGTTTCCATTTAATGTTTTTAAATATGTTTAAGAGTTTAAAATAATATTAAATCCAAGTAGTTTGAAAGTCAAGAATGATTCAAGTGCTCTGGTTTTTGTTTGTTTGTTTGTTTGTTGTTTTTTGTGGTGCCAGGGATCAAACTCAGACCCTTGTGCATCCAAAGTTGCTGCAGTACCACTTGAGCTAAATCCCCAGGCCCTGTGTTCTAATTTTTTTTTTTTTTGAGACAGGGTCTCACTTTGTAGTTCGGGCTGGCCCTGAACTCACTCTGTAGCCCAGGCAAGCCTCGAACTCAGCAATCCTCCTGCCTCTGCCTCCCAAGTTCTGGGATTACAGGCATGAGCCACCATGGCCAGTATTGTTGTATGTGGTCACCAGGGATCGAACCAGGGACCTTGTGCTTGTCAGGCAGGCACCAGAACCACTAAACTAAATCTCCGCCATACCTCCCCCCCCTCCCCTACCGTGTTCTGATTTTTGACTCTATACTCTTCTCTAAATGTCACTTCTTTCCATAACTGGGCAATTTGTTGTAACAATTTAGAACTCTTGGGCCAGGGATTTAGCCCGCCTCACAAGTGCAATGTCTGGAGTTTGAGACCCAGTACTAAAAAACAAATAAATAGTTAGAAACCTCACCTGTTACCCAGGCTGAATTTTCCTTAGTGTTATATGTTGATGGTGACATTTTTTTCACTTCTTATTAACAACAGTTAATATATGTAGTAGCAATTCAAAAAGAACTAAGAACAACTATAATGCAAAGTCAGCCTATCAGATACCCAGAGACTATTAATCCTTTGTTTTTGTCTTTTAGCAAGAACCTATGTATTCTTAAGTATATTCATAGTATTTTCTCCAAATCAAACCACAGTCTTTTATATACCCTTTTCTGCCAGTGATTTGTTACTGTGCACAGTACATTAGTACATACTGCCTCCTTTTAAGGGCTATGTATTATTCTACCCTGTGGATATAGTGCAATCATCTGATGGATCTTAGCTGACTCTCACTGTTGATGATCAAGGGCAGGGATAAGGAATGGCCGCAACTGATTCTGAGGCAGAAGCTGCCGGTTGCCCCAGAGTCTCTGGACCCTTCCCCCACACAATAGAATATCTACAGCCCCATTCCCCAACCTCCCTTGTGACCACGGCTGGCCACAGCACTGAGGCTGGTCATAGATCCACATACATGGGGATATCTAGGAACTTTCCTTAGTATCAAACAGACGTGTTCCCTTTATGTTCTTCAATTTCATTTGTCAGATAAAAAAGTGACACTTTGAAATGGACAAAAATAATGGTCATCCAGACCCTACATTTGCTTTCTTTGAACTGTTTAATACTCCATAAGAGAAAAAATGGGATTAATAATATATATGTGCCTTGTCCTAAAAATGTAAATTATATCCCATGGAGATGAGGCTGATATTGCACTAGATATTGATCAGATCTGCATCTAATCAGAGGTTCATTTCAGCCTTCCTGTCGGCCCACACATATGTTCAGTTCTTCTTTGAACTAGTTATAACATCTTATTGGCTCCCTCATTGATTAATGAGTTAAGTAAAATCTTTGCCATGTGTTTTATAGTTAGTCATGGCTTTACCTTTAAAAGATATATCTGTCTTCTGGGGTGAAGAAGCCACTATGTCAGACAATAAGACTGAGACCACCTTTAGTGACAGGAGTTCAGGCTCTGTCACCTGGAAGCCTTCCTTTGGCTTCTACCCAGATTTTTATGTGTGAGGAAAATGTTTACCTTCTTTAAGCTGCTGTTATTCGGGGCTTTCTGTTGCAGTCAGACCTAACAATAAAATGACTTCTAGAGAAATTGTTACTAAGAGACTCTGTCGTGATTTCATGTGTGCGACCCGCAAACTCTGCTCTGTGCTGTCCTTGGCAGACATCATTAATCAGTCACGGTGCTTTCTTCCCCCCAGAGCCCTTACTCAAAAGCTTCTCCAGGTCACATTCTAGGTGGCCATTAGTATCAAAAAGAATTATGAATGACATTTAATTACCATTCCTGCTACAGGATAACAAATCAGTACATGTTGCTCAGCTGTCCAGGTTCTAACACAAACTTAGATTTATACTCTCATTCCAGAGAGGACCTAGGGGAGCCAATTACTGGGGCTCAACTCAATGCCTAAAGGTTTTAGGACTCAGAGGTGCTTGTCCTTCCCCTCGGTGCAGAGCCCGCCTATCCCGAGGCCCTTCCCTCCAGTCCTCTCATCCCACAGATACCACAGAGAGACCATGTCACCACTATCACGTCCAGGCTCCAGGCAGACGGCGTCAAAGACAGTAGGAAGCCCGGCCTGGCAGTGGAGGCCAACAGGCCTCATGACAAAAGCCTCCAACTGTTGCTCAATCCACACCAGTCCTGGCTACAGAACAAGAGACACAGAGAAAGAAATCAGAGGACCTGGTGTCCCCTCCAGCTCTGCTTCTAATTAGCAGTGTGACTAAGCAAAGCACTTCCCTTCAGACGGCCCAGCCAAGATGAAGCTAGATGATTCCACCTCCCAAATTGTCTCTCTTTTCCCCTAGAACAAAACAATCCGGGCAGCCTTGGAGCCTCTTCAGCCAGGGAGGCCAGGGGCACAGACCCCGTCGCGTCCACCTCCGCTTCCATACCATGGAGGCTCTGATCGTGACAGCTCTCTGGCCAAGAGGCGGGCAGCACAGGGAAGGGCTGGCCACGCGGATGACTTGGGTCCTCCAGACGGTGTGCAAACGGGAAGCCAGGAAGGGTGATAATTGTCTCATCGGCCCTCCAGCAGCACCTGTTGAGTTTCCTCTAATGATGTGCAAAGCCGGGCGTCTGGGGAATAACACTTTCTCGCGCCTATTAGTGTTGATCACGATGTGCCCGCGGAGATGACACAAACTGTATTTCCCAGGCAACTTCCTACAGTTCTTTTTCTCTAACCTCCAAGCTAACAAATGTCAGTAAATCCAAAGGTGTATTTTGTGTGCCTGTCACGCGCCCTTCCTTGGTGCACACATGGGCAAAAGGCATGCTAAGCGCTAAAGAGCCAGCCACGTGCTTCCCACTGTGGCTGTGGGTTCAAGCCCAGTGCATTGGACATAAAGTGCCCGTGGGGCATCAGGTGACAAGATGATCAGGGGAGGAAGGACCCCTGTAGACAGGTCCGACCAGCACAGTGCAGCTGGGACCTAAAGGCAACCAGGACGTGTGTGTGTGTGTGTGCGCGCACGCACGCGCATGCACGCATGCACAAGCTTCCAAGAACAATCCGCCTGCTGCTGCGGGGTGGGCTGCCACAGAGTGGAAGGTACCATGCAGCATGGGGAGAGGAGGAGACATGGGGGCGGCTGGGCTCTCTAAATTGAACTTGCAGCAGAATTACCCGTAGGACCTACTGTCAGCCCCGGAGTCTGTGACTGGGGAAGTCTGAAGTGGGGCTTTCAGAATTTACATTTCTAACAAGTTCCCAGGGGAGAGTGGGACTGAGGCCTGAGTCTGGCCTGGAGAGGCTCAGGAATTCTGTGTGACCAGAGCCCTGGCAATCTGTCTTCAACGAGAAGGAGACGAGCTCGGAAGTGGGAGCTGTTTCATTTGCATCTGCTCTTTTCTACTTCAACAAATTTTCTGTCCCCTTCCTTGTTTTCTGTCTGTAAGTGGAGGTGAGGAGCGGACAGCAGCCATGACCCACCAAATATGTTCATACTCCGGCTTCGCATTTCTGACTGAAACACACTAAAAGTAAGAGAAATCAGCAACCATCATCCTGGCCCATTGGCAAAGACCAGAAAACACTGTTAACTGGAGATGTCATCTTCTCAGAATGAGAGTGAGGAATCCACTGCAAGTCATTCCACTCTGGGTGGCCACTGGGCACTAGGCACCGTGCTGCTCATGTTATCTACCACCTTATAACCGCATTGCTCGGGAGGGGCTATCACCCCCATTTTACAGATGAGAACACTGAGGCAGAGAAGTGAAGCAGCTTGCTCAAGAGCAGATCTCTGATAAAAGGCACAGCCAGTATTCAAAACCAAGGTTACCTGGTGCCCAGCCAGTGCCAGGCTACACACCTGTTGGGTCTTCTCACGCTCTATCTCTCCAGAGCCGCAGAGAGCTCTCAGAACACAGCAGTCCCCATCCCCGAGGACCGCAGCACCATGTCCGCAGGGACTTAAGTGCAAAGCAAGCCTCGTAGAGGCTGTGAAAGGCAAGCAACCTCCCGCACCTCCAGAGGCCCCTGGGCTCTCAGCGCCGTCCTCGCCTCATGGACACACCACAGTCCCCCTGCACTCTCACCTCCTTGCCCGTTCCCAGGTCCCTCCTCCCCTGCCCTCAGCCTGAAGATGACTGAGCAGAGAGGCTGCAGCGATGGAATACTGTGTGGTTCCCAGGCACTCGAGAGAACTCTTGGCGACGGGAAACAGAAGGGTGGTTGCCCAGGGATGGGGGTGGAGGCTGAGTAAGCAGCTGCTTAGTGACACAGAGCTCCAGGGCTGCACGAAGAAGGGTTTTTATGCGTGGATGGTGGTGATGGTAGGAGAACAATGTGAATATACTTAATGCCACTGAATACACACTTAAAAATGGGTGAGATGCTAAGTTTTACATTATGTAGATTTTAACCACAATTTTTCAATTTAATGAATGAATGAATAGATCCAGTGAAATAAAGGAACAAGATTCCACAAGTCTCCTTCTGGCCAGTCTTTGCCTCCTTATGTCCAGGGTGCCCTGAGGAAGTGAAAATTCAAGTGCTTGAGGTGGGAGGGACAGGGCTGAGCAGGCAGAGTCCTACTTTGGAAGCTCGGGGGAGCCTTGCACCACTGTTGGGGCTCACAGACTCTCTAGGCTGTGGGCTCCTTGGCCAAGGGACCAGCAGGGAACCCCAGAGCCAAACTCTTCTGGAATCTGCTTTCCCCGGGATGCATAGGTGGATTAAGACAGTGGCCCTAGAAGACGGGGACGTGTCCCCAGGCCCCACCTCCTGCTCAGATCTCCCACACATTCATGTTTCCGTCCCAAGCCCTGGCCCTAGTCCTGGAAGTCAATTCAGCGAGACTTAGCTGGCCTAGACAGAGAGCTCAAATGCACGGCCATGAGTCAGGAGTGGGGAGGCAAATCTGTAATCCCACCCCTCTGGGAGGCTGAGCCAGAAGGGTCATAAATTACACCCCAGCCTGGGCAACTCAGCCACCTGCTGAGACTCAGCCTCAAAATAAAACATTTTAAAAAGGACTTAAGAAATATCTCAGCCCAAAGGCTCTGGGCTCAACCTCCAGTACCGGAAAAAGAGAGACGAAGAGGAAAGAAAAGAAAGGAATAGAGAAAAATGTGTATAAACACAGACTTGCTAGGTAGATGTGGCCCTGGGAAAGTTCCTTAATCTCTCCAAAGGTCCCTCTGCATCAGACAGGTGAACCTCGACAGCATTAATGAAGCCGCAATGATTTCACATCAGCTCTTAGTAAGAGAGCATTCTTGGAGGGTGTTGAATTGCCGGGCTCTGTGCTATAGGAGTCACTCTGTCCCTCATGAGTCATGGGCCAGGGAGGAGGAGAGGCAGAGGGCAGACAAACGCAGATAACACCACAGTGCACTTTGCAAGTGGGCATGAGCACCAAGAGAGGACACAGCAGCCAGTCACAGGGCAGGCTGATCTCTGATTGTGGAACTCTGTCACTGGGCTCTACATTTCTTGAGAGGCCTCAGGGGTAATGGCTGCAAGCAGAAAAACACACTCCCAGGGCCAAAGATTTAGCTCAGTGGTTCTGGCACCTGCCTCACAAGCGCAAGGTCCTGAGTTCGATCCTGGTGACCACATACAATGCTGGGCATGGAGACTCACGCCCACCAGCAATCAATACCACATACCACAGTGCTGGGCATGGTGGCTCATGCCTGTAATCCCAGCACTCGGGAGGCAGAGGCAGGAGGATTGCTGAGTTCCAGGCTTGCCTGGGCTACATAGTGAGCTCAGGGCCAGACTAAACTACAAAGCGAGACCCTGTCTCAAAAAAAAAAAAACACTCACACTTCCAGATTGCCTTCAAGTCACCTTTGTGATCATGGGCAAGTAACTTAGCCTCGCCATGTCTGTTTTCTGTCCGTGAGCTACACAGTGACATGTACCATGTCCGTGACCATGGCGACAGTGTCTAATTCATAGGGTTCCTAGAAAGATTAGATAAATTGGCACTTAGCACACTCTGTGAAAAGGCAAAAAAAAATTTATGGATCCATTTGTCTAATACTTGGGGCTCTGTTTTTCTAACTGGACTCTTGTTTTTCTGTTTTCCTCTTTGCTTCTATAGACCCCGCCTTATCCTAGAAAGTTAATTCCTTCTGTATAAAACAGGGCAAGATTGCTGCACAGTGGTGTCTCAATTCACAAACACTTTTGTTTGTGAACAATTTAGCTCACACACAGAAACATGGAGCAGAATTTTGGTTTTTTTGTTTGGGAACTCCACTTTAGGTGATGAACAAGACTATGGTACCTTTCCCATGCAAACATAAACATGGCCATCTTTTCTAGAATTGTGGAATGAATTAAGTTTGTGAACTAAGAGAAGAAAAAGAGCAAGCTCTCCTCTCAACCAGAGAGCTGAACGGGTTTCTGCATGGGACCATGAAGTTGTTCCCACAAGGAGTGAACAACTCGAAAACCCAGGCAGCAGGTTAGTTTTGTTTTTTTATTTTTTTGTTTGTTTGTTTGTTTTGCAGTACTGGGGATTGAACTCAGGCCCTTGTACATCCAAGGTTGGTGCGGTACCACTTGAGCTAAACCCCAAGCCCAGAAGGGTACTTTTAAGAACATCTACAGATATTCCCCAAGGCTTGGTCCTTTTCCTGCCCACACTCTCCAGCATCGTGTAGGAGAAGTGATTCCTGATCAGGGCAAAGTTTTCTTGACTTGCCTGGCCCAACAGAGGCTGGGAGTCTCACCCTGGAATAACATGCAGTCACCCCGATAAGGCGTGTCTAGACCTTCCCCCCAGAGGTCGGGGCAGCAGGGCACTGTGATTTTTTTTAAGGTCCTTGAGATAATGCTGATGATAAGTCAGCATCGAGCATTCCATTATTTCTCCCAATAGCTCTTGGCCTTGGTGACACGGCAATAACTTTGCTCCTCTGGCTACAGCACCTGTGTAAAGCACTCCCTGGGCGCATATACTTGGACAGGCGCAAGGCTGAGTGTTGTATGAGTGGTGACAAATATGAGTCAGCCATGGATACCCTGGGCAACCTGGGATGCCCATCCCATGAGAGAAACATGTTCCAAAATGCAGTTAAAAGTCCCTCCCCCATGGTATAAGGATGAAAATGTGGGAATCCCAACTTCTAGCTTTGCCCATAAACAAGATCCTCTCTATAGGGCCTCTGCAAGTTTAGACAGTTTTAAAGGACCCTCCCCACAAAGCAAAATACAGTTTAAAAAATTAAATTTATAAGGAATACAGCATTTTGTGGAGAAGCAATCTGTTACTAAAACGTTACAAAAACAATTTGCTAAACATTTATTCCATTGACCTAAATAGAGCATAACCCACAGGAGCAAGCCAGCACTCATTACTGCTAAGGAAGGCAGCAGTCCAAATTCCAGCCATCAGTAAATATTATAGGCCAACAGAGCCAGGGACCAGAGCAGGATTAAAGTTAAAAGCTTGCCCGTGACCATTCTCTTAAGTCAAATGTACTGAGTAGGGCCAAAGGGATTCTAGAACACCCTTCCTGTCATCTCTGGAGTGCCAGAGGGGACAGCAGTCACAGGCTGTCTTCCCACAGTGACCCACACCCAAAAGGAGCTGAGTCTGTCCACGTGGCAAAAATCTCAGCAGGAAATGAGCAGTGGAAACTTGACTGTGCTCAGGGAGAGTACCAGCTCGTATAATGTCAAACAGGCCCGAAAGTGCTTATCCAACATTCTTATCCCAGGATTTAATTTCAATGAATTATTCTGCAGTGCAAAATGCTCCCAGCCAAATGACCAGATGATCCCGTACAATTCCAACACCTGGGTATGGACCAAATCTTGTTCTCTTGTGTCTAAACACTCTCCTTCTCCTGCAGGGCTTGTGGTGTTTATTATTATTAATTTTCTGAGAGTCACCCTTAAGACATTTCAAACAATGTAATTGCTCTGCAATACTATATGCAACTCAAATGCTATTTTTCAAGCTACCTTTTGCTGTATTTAAAAAAAATATGCACCTCTACCCACACAACTCCATTGTGAAATACCTTTCACACAGTTAACCAACCAGTTCCCATCTACGTTGTTCACAGCTGATGTGACGCTCCACGGTCCCTCCATAAGCAGGGGGCGAGGACAGCAGTGTCATATATCCAGATGTGAGCTCTGTTCTCCAGCTAGTGACTAAAAAGGCTCCAGAATAGTCAAGATTACCTTAGAAAGTCATAACTCGCGCATGTGGCACAGCATTGCATTGTGTGTGTTCATACTTCTATGTCCGGCGATACTTTGTGCAGAATTCTGAGAAGGACGGGACTGGATACCCACGGAGAGAACAAAGGAAGCCATATGCACTCAAATGTTTCTGCTTTTAGAGAATGTCAAATCCCTGGCTAAGCAGGGGCTGAGTGGCGCATTCTAAAGTAATCCTACTTTCCTGGAGGGTTTGCGCCATTTGCTTTTAGAACTGCACCTTCATATAGTTTAATTTGTTCGTTGTTGTGAAGATGAAGGCAAAGACAGAGCCTCACCTTCAGTGGGTTGCCAGCTGTCCAAGGCCTTGCAGGAGTCTGCCCTGCACAGAGTTTTAAAACACGCTCACGTTAATTACAGTACTTCATCCAACCAAAGACCCCATCTCTATAAGACGGGCCTTACTTCATGTATTATTAGGAGAGAAAGAATATTGCATATGCTGCCAATTAAAATATAACAGGCTGCCTTTGTATGATGTTTCTAGAATTTATAGATGTTAAAGGTGATGGAAATCACTTAAACTCGATAAAATACTGTATTGCTTTTAACCCCGGGCTAGGTGGCACATATAATTATCCCTATTTTTCATAGAAAGGAAAGAAGATACGTGAGATTGGCCCCAGCCACAAAGATAGCGATGCTGGGGCTCTGAGTTGGGTGTCTGGACAAGCCCTGGGCACTTCTCTCGATCCCAGCAGCCTCCCTCGGACCACGCCACCTGCCCGTAGTGACAACCACGGATACTAGGAAGGAGGCCTGTCATTCTGGGACTTTGCTTCTGTACCCACAAAATCTCCCCTTCTGGCTGTGTCCTCCAGGGGAACACAGTCTCCTCCCCACCCAGCTCCTACCTGCACCCTCATCTTCCCTGCCAGCACCTTATCTCCCATGCCCCCTATCTTGCTCTTCGCCCCATGAGACACAGGAAGCACTCTCCCCCTCCCCCCCC
>PVIC010038032.1:0-17793 GCA_004025085.1 Thryonomys swinderianus | reverse complement strand
TTCAGGCTGGCCCTGAGCTCACTATGGTGCCCAGGCAAGCCGCCGCGAACTCAGCAATCCTCCTGTCTCTGCCTCCCGAGTGCTGGGATTACAGGCGTGAGCCACCACGCCCAGCATTATATGTGGTTACCGGGGATTGAACTCAGGTCCTTGCGCTTGCAAGGCAGGCACCGGAACCGCTGAGCTAACCCTCTGGCCCCTTGATTTTTACTTTTATTAGTACATGTTTCCAATACAGAATGATTACATTCATTATGGGGAGTTGGTTCACGTACATAACATTTTAATTCTGTTTATGTACTCTCCTTTCTCCTGGCTTTCATCTCTTGAACCCCTTCCCACTTGCAAAAGATGTATCTTCAGGCCAGAGATTTAACTCAGCGGTTCCAGCATCTGCCTAGCAAGTGCAAGGTACCTGGTTCAATCCCCAGTAATCACATACAACAATACCGGACATGGTGATTCATGCTCACCAGCAATCAGTACCATATACCATAGTGCTGGGCGTGGTGGCTCACACCTGTAATCCCAGCACTTGGAAGGCAGAGGCAGGAGGGTTGCTGAGTTCGAGGATACCCTGAGCTATACAGTGAGTTCAGGACCAGCCTGAACTACTTAGTGAGACTCTGTCTCAAAAAAAAAAAAAAATTCTTCCTGTTTTATTTTATTCAATTTTTATTTTGCTCTTTATTTATAATTTGAGTTTCTCATGTAAAAAGAACAGTGCAATATTTAAGCTTATTTTTCTGATTTATGCATTTAGCATTAGGGACACAAGGTCAACCCATTTTTCCTTCAAATGATTCAGACATATGCTTTTTGGACTTTTAATAAAAATGCTACCAAAGAGAGTACTTTTTTTTACTTTAAAGTTAGATTTGTACATAGTGTATTTTTATTGTGCACCTACATAATTAGATACAAATTTCAAGATAACCAAAAAATTCACATATCTGAAAACTTAAAACACATTTTCAAATAAACCTCGAAATAACAACAAAAATCAAAGAAGAAATTACAAATTCTGTACTTGCCATACAAACACCTTTGGGAGAAAACACAAGCACTTCTTAGAAGAAAACACTGGTTTAAAAACCTTCATTACTACAAATAAAAATAAAAGTGAACTTGATACTTGTCTTGAAACATTAAGAAATGAATAAACTAAAAGAAATAAGGAAGTATACAAATCTAATTAAGAAAAATGAAAAAGAAAATGTCACTTTTACAAATAAATCTGGGGTCAAATGAGAAGAAACAAAACCTACTAAATTCACCTCTCATGCACCCCAGAGAGCTTCACAATTTATTCAGTGCTGTCCAGACACTGCTTAATAAGGGATCTCCTCTGGGAAGGAGCAGCAAAATACACTTGCCAAATTCATACAGGATAAGATAGAAGGATATGAAAATCAGCTCTTCATAACAATGACCCAGGTAATAGCAGATTTTCGAGGTCCAGGAAACAAAATTTCCATTAAGTAGGTGGAAGTTCGAAGTCTCAGAGAGAATCCTGTGACTGTGTTGAGAGCCTGTGCAAAAGATCACCATATGGCTTCTGTACTGTTTATACTTAAACTGTAGACAGGCAGCACACTATTATGCATGCAGCATAAACCACCAGTTCCAGCCTAAGCTTCTGTGGAACGCCGGTCGGCAATCAGATGTCTACTCACATCGCACTGCAGCCAGGTAGCTGGAGGGCTCAGGATGCTGGATCACTATTACGAAGACAGCAATGCTCAGATGGTTAATCACAAAGGTGAACAGGGTTTAGTAAGTGTTCCAAAGGATATCTAAGATGCCAAGAGCTTCTTAAGCTCAAGAGAATGCAGATGGTAAGTATCAGACAGCAATTAGTGAAAGTACCAGATAATATCAGACATCATATTCAAGGCCTTGCACTGGCAGCTTCCAGTAATCTATGTCAATATCGAAAGAAACAGATACTCAGTACAAATCTGGTAAGAAATACAGAACATTCAAAAGCTGACTGTAAGATTCTTCAGTATGTAGAAAGCAAAGGATTCAATGAGTGATCATGTAATAAACATATGATTTATAAACAACAGTGATATCTTGCTTTGATGTTTTTCAAAGTCACCATACTTTCAAGCCTCCTGAAATACTGTTAAACCTATAGCACTGCCTTAATTCTTTTGGGTTCTCTGACTTGTAATTTTCAGTTCACAGTATATCTGCTTGTAAACCTGGGTTGCTTCTGTTATTAAATCTGCTCCAGTAAAGGTTGGAGAGAGTGACCTATCCTGGAGTTGTTTTAGTATTTAGAAAATTTTCCAAGCCATAATGTCATGTTACTGATGATCGAGGTAATGTGTTCACTACTTGTTTATTCCTCCACTTTCAAGTACCTCAGTGGTTTTTACTGATCAACCAACAAGTAAAGAGACCATGCAAGATGCTAAACAGAAGACCATTATGTTTGATCATCATTAATAGGACAATAAACGAAAACTGCAGATAATGCTGTGCACCTTAAGTTTCACAACGAAGTACAGTCAAGCCTCATTTAATGACAGACACATTCTGATAAGCATGTTGGTAGCTAATTTGTTGTGTAAATACCATACAGTGTACTTAAACCAGGATGGTTGTAATAACACTAAGCAATACAGCCTTATGGGACCACTTATGGGAGCTCTGTCAGTAACAAAAATGGCATTATGTAGTATATGACTGCAGTAACAGATTCGTTAAAGGGGCCACTGTCTCAACGTCTAAAATCTACTAAAATATACACAAAAATAAACAATTAGAAAGGCCCTCATTTTTGCTGACTACACATATTAGCCAGGTCCCACCTGCGTGACCTACATAGATGCTTAGAAAAGCACCCCAGGAGGGTGCTTTCCTAGTCCCTGAGCAGCTCTCAAACCAATAAAGCTGACAATCCATTTTAACCATCCCAAAACACTGATGAAAGAAATAAGAAGACCAACAAAATGGAAAGACATCGTATGTTTATGAATTAGAAGATTCAACATAGTAAAAATGTCATCTCTCTGCAAATTGGTACATGGATTTAAGCTATTCTGATCAAAATCTCAGCCAGGTTTTTAAATTTTATTTTGGATATATATGTTCTGATTTTAAAATGCATGTAGAATAGCAAGGAAATTAGAGGAGCCAAATATTCTTTAAAAAGAAAAAAGTTGAGAAAATCAGAATATCTAATTTTAAGACACAGTCATCACTCTGTATCTGCCAGTGCTCAAGTATAAATTTTTCAGAAGAAAATGCAATAGAAAATCTGAGTGATTTGGTTTTAGAAAAGAATTCACAGCTATAATACAAAAGCAAAATCTAGAAAATTAAAAAATAGATTAAAACATGTTCAATAAAAAATATTAGAAGAATGAAAAAGCCATCAACTAAAAAGAAATACTTTCAAATCACACATCCAAATAGGACTTTTAACTAGAATTTGAGGAATTCTCAAAGCTCAATACTATGAAAACAGCTCAACATTAAAATAGGCAAAGTATTCAATGGGTGTTTCATCAAAATGAATATATGAAGAAAGAAAGGATGTGAAAAGTTTTGGATCATCATTAGATATTAGGAAAGTGCAAATTAAAATGATGACATGCTACTACTACACACCTCTAAAATGGAAAAATAAAATAAAAACAGAAGTATTGGGCTGGAGATTTAGCTCAGTGGTTCTGGAGCCTGCCTAGCAAGTGCAAGGTCCTGGGTTCAATCCCTGGCAACCATATACAACAATACTGGGCATGGTGACTCATGCCCCTCAGCAATCAGTACCACATACCACAATGCCAGGCTTGGTGGTTCACTCCTGTAATCCCAGCACTCGGGAGGCAGAGGCAGGAGGACTGCTGAGTTCAAGCCTTGCCTGGGCTACGTAGTGAGCTCAGAGCTAGCCTGAACTACAAAGCGAGACCCTGTCTCAAAAAAACAAAAAAACAAACAAACAAAAAAAAACACCAACAGTATGAAGTCCTGGAAAGGGTGCAAAACACCATAACCAGAACTCTTGTTTATAGCTGATAGAGGTACACAAGGACAGAGCACTCTGTGAAAAGCAGTTTAGCACAGCTTAATACAGTTAAGCAAGCTTACCCTGTGACCTGTGCACCCCACACTGTAACTTTTACCTAAGAGGCATCAGGCAAGTCTGTACCAAAACCTGAACACAATGGTTACAGCAGTTCTATTCATAATCACCCACCATGGGAATCAATTCAAAAGTCGTCCAATGCCAAATGAATAAACAAGCAAACTACTGATTCATGGAACCACGTGGGTGAATTCAAAGGCATTGTTGGAGTAATAGAACTCTCACATAAATCAGTCTCAAAAGACTATCTATTCTACTTCCATTTACATGACGTACTTAAAAGACTCCACCTATACGGATGAAGAACAATTAAATGTCTGTTGGGAATTAGGTACTACAAGGAGGATGAGCAAGAGTTTTTTGGGTCTTGAAACCCTTCTACACCTTGTGGTTATATGAATTGCACATGTTAAAATTAAACTGTACACCAAAAATGAAGTTTATTAAATGCTAATTTTCAAATAAAGCATATTAATTCTACAAATATAAGCCATTTACAAATATAGAGTTCTTTCACTCCATTTTATGAAACCAATATGACTTTTACTTTAAAACTGGTAAACGGTGGGAATAGAGAAGAGTGTTGAACAGGAGAAAAATAGCTTCTCTGAGACTTGTTGTCCAGATAATGAAATACAGACAAGCAAGGAAGAGAAGGAGGAGTGAAGTAGTTCCAGGAGACCCAGCAGGCCCGTGGAGAGAGTGAAGAGAAAGTCTCTAGAGAAGAAGAAAGAAATGGCAAGTGGCACATTCTCCGAGAACCCTGTCTCACTGTATAGGAACGAAGGGTGGCTCGAGCCTCCACACACAGTAACTACTGGTGACCCAACAGACTTTCACAAAGAAATTCACCAGTAGCAACCACTGTGGAGATTTATTTTAAAAAAAAACTGGGACTAGAGGTCCCATCTGACCCTGCTATTTCTCTTCTACGTAAATACACAAAAGAATTAAAAATATCATATCACGGCAACATAGTGCACCTTTGATTACAGCAGTCCATTTGTGACAGCTAAGTCTTGGAAATGGCCCACATGCCCATCACCTGCTGACTGAATCTTAAAAATGTGGTTTTTTAATAAAATGGAGTATTACTCACCTATAAAGAATCATAAATTAGATACATTTATTTTGTAATTGAATTCTTTATTGGTACATTTTATATACAGCTCACAATCACACACAACATTGGGGAATTTGTACCAGTATATGACACAAGTCAATTCACATTTTTACCCACATCCCTACACACCCACACCCTCCACCCCCCATATACATGCTCTTTTATTTTCTTTGAGAATCATATTTATTGCTTCCCCTCATTACATTCCCATGCCAAATTCCCTTTGGATATTTCCCATTCTACAAAGACTATCATACATTCTACAGCTCATTCACATCTACAGGTGCTCATACCAAAGAAAAGATTTGGTATTTGCATATCTGTGATCTATTTATTTCACTTATTAGTGTGTCCTCCAGGTGTATCCCTTTTCACACAAATGAATGAATCTTGTTATCCTTTATGGCAGAGTAATACTCCATTTAAAAAAAACACACGCACATTTTCTTTATCCAGTAGAGACATTTATATTATAATGGATGCACCCTGAGGTCATCCCATAAGTAAAATAAAGAGGACACAGATAGACAGTATGAGAAACTAAAGGTGTAAATGAAATCCAGAATGTATTGATAGGTATTGTGAAATAGGAAGAAAATTTTCAAAGGGGTAGTGGGGGAAACTAAAGAAGGGAAAGAAAAAATTTTATGGTAAAAACAAAAAAATAGAAACAAAG
This sequence comes from Thryonomys swinderianus, assembly GCA_004025085.1. Taxonomy (NCBI): domain Eukaryota; kingdom Metazoa; phylum Chordata; class Mammalia; order Rodentia; family Thryonomyidae; genus Thryonomys; species Thryonomys swinderianus. Next base: position 11,892 of record PVIC010038032.1, on the reverse strand, counting down.
ATTATGTATATGGAGGATGGAATTCTAGGGAGAGCAGGGGAAAAGAAAAAATGAGAATCAAGATGTATCATGTACAGGTACAAATTCTCAATGTTGAATGTGACTGTGATGTGTATATAAAATGTACCAATAAACTCAATAAAGCAAACAAAATGCACTAGTGCAGTGGAGCAGCTTACATAGTGAACTTCTCTGGCTAGTGAGTTATTTCAGTCCGAGTGTCACCCAGGATAGCACAATTGGCCAGTAAACATTTTGGAGAGGGGATGACTGAGTTTAGACTTTGAAGCAGCTATGGGTTGGGTCCATCAAGTGAGGAGTAACCAAGATAGAGTCAGGAGGAGGTCCAGTAGCCAAGTTCAGACCATCAGGAGGAACATGGAGTGTTGTGGGCTGAACAAATCGAGTCTCAGAGCCAGATACCAGCTCAGCATCAGAAGGAATTAGGATGGCCCACTACCCACTGCGAATCTACAACTGGCTTGTCAGAATTAACCTACATTTTGCTTGCCTATTTTGTCTACCAGTGACAGCAGACACATACGTGGAATTATAATTTTTTGTTCTTTTCTTTTTTTTAGTTTTTGAGACAGGGTCTTGTTTTGTAGTTCAGTCTGGCCCTGAACTATGTAGCCCATGCAAGCCTCGAAGTCAACAATCCTCCTGTCTCTGCCTCCCGATTGCTGGGATTACTAGTGTGAGCCAACACACCCGGCCTGATTGTTCTTATTTATTTTTTCATTATTCTGTAAACTTTATTGGTACATTATTTACACAGCTCACAATCACTTACAACATTGGGGAATTTGTACCAATATGTGACACAGGTCAATTCGCATTTTACCCACATCCCTGCCCACCCACCCCCTCCCCAACCCCTATATGCATACTCTTTTATTTTTTCCGAATCATATTTATTCCTTCCCCTCATTACATTGCCACACCAAATTCCTTTTGGATATTACAAAAACTATCATACATTCTAGAGCTCCTTTACCTCTACTGGTGCTGATATCAAAGAAAAGATCGGTATTTGCATATCTCTGATCTATTTATTTCATTTATTAGGGTGTCCTCCAGGTGTCTCCATTTGCACATAAATGAATGAATCTTGTCATTCTTTATGGCAGAGTAATACTCCATTAAAAAACACATCTTCTTTATCCACTCTCCAGTTGATGGGCATTTGGGTTGTTTCCAAGATTGGGCTATCACAAACTGAGCTGCTATGAACAAGGGTGTACATCTGTCTTTCCAATGTGATTTTTAAAATTCCTTTGGGTATATTCCTAGCAGGGGGATAACAAGGTCGAATGGGACCTCTATCCTAGTTTTTTGAGGAATCTCCACACAGATCTCCACAATGGTTGCACAAGTCTACAATCAAACCAGCAGTGGAGAAGGGTTCCTTTCTCCCCACAGACTTGCCAGCATTTATTGTTGGGTGATATTGTAATAGCGGTCGTTCTTCATGGAGAGAGATGGAATCTCAGTTTTGTTTTTATTTGCATCTCTTGAATGTCCAGAGATGTTGAACATTTCTTCATATACTTCTTGGCTGCTTTGACTTGTGCCTCTGAGAAGTATCTGTTCATTTCAGATGCCCATTTTTGAATTGGGTCTTTAAACTTGGGGAGACTGATTTGTTTAAGTTCCTTGTATATTGTAGTTAATAGCACTTTGACATACAGGTAGTAAAGACTTTTTCCCATGTTGTTGGTTGTCTTTCAGTGGTGCCAGTGATTTCTTTTGCTGTGCAGCAGCTTTTTAGTAGGATGAGATCCCATTTGTTGATTCTTTCTACTAGTTCTTATGCTATACAGGTTTTATTCATGAAGTCTCTGACTAAGCCAATGTCTCCAAGAGTTTTACCTAACCTGTTTTCTAGCAGGTTTATTGTTTCTGTTTTAATGTTTAAGTCTCGAATCCATTGTGAATTTAGTTTTGTGCATGGTGAAAGAGATAGGTCTAGCTTTAGTTTTTGGCAGGCTAAAGCCCAGTTTTTCCAGCACCATTTGTTAAAGAGGCTGTCTTTCCTCCACTGGGGATATTTGGCTCCTTTGTCAAAGATAAGGTGGCTTAGTGTATCCAGGGTTATGTCTGGATTTTCTAATCTGTTCCCCTGGTCCTCGGGTCTGTTACTTTGCCAGTACCACTCAGTTTTTATCACAGTGGCTTTATAGTAGAGTTTTAAGTTGGGGATTGTAAAACCCCCTGCCGTGTTGTGGTTGCTTAGAACTGTTTTTGCTATTCTCGGTCTCTTGTGGTTCCACATTAATTTTTGGATTATTTTCTCCAGCTCTGTGAAGTATAGTGTTGGGATTTCAATTGGAATTGCATTGAATCTGTATAGCAGTTGTGGAAGTATAGCCATTTTGACAATGTTGGCTGTCCGTACCCAGGAACAAGGGATGTCTTTCCACTTTCTGATATCCTTTTCTGTCTCATGTTTCAGAGTCCTATAGTTTTCAGAGTAGAGGTCTTTCACCTCCTTTGTTAGATTGATTCCTAGATATTACATTTTTCTAGTTGCTATTGTGAAAGGAATTGACTCCTCAATTTCTCTTTCAGTGAGTCTATTGTTTGTGTAGACAAAAGCTGTTGATTTTTGAGCATTGCCCTTGTATCCAGCAACCCTACTAAATTTGGTAATTAAGTCTAGTAATCTCTTGGTTGAGTTTTTAGGATCCTCTAGGTAGAGTATCATATCATCAGCAAATAATGACAGTTTAACTTCTTCCTTTCCTATCTTTATTCCTTTTATATCTTTGTCTTGCCTGATTGCTGTGGCTAATGTTTTCAGTACTATATTGAATAAGAGTGGTGACAGTGGGCATCCTTGTCTCAGTTCTGATTTTAGTGTAAAAGGTTCCATTTTTGCCCATTAAGTGTGATGATGGCTGTTGGTTTCTCATAAATAGCTTGTATCAAATTGAGAAAAAGTCCATCTATTCCAATTCTCTGTAGGGTTTTGATCATGAATGGGTGATGAATATTGTCAAATGCTTTTTCTGCATCTATTGAGATGATCATATGGTTTTTGTCCTTGAGTCTGTTAATATAGTATATTACATTGATTGATTTATGTATGTTAAACCAGCCTTGCATCCCTGGGATCAATCCAACTTGATCAGGGTGTATCATTTTTTGATAACTCTCTGTATTCTGTTTGCCAGTATTTTATTGAGTATTTTTGCATCAATGTTCATTAGAGTGATTGACCTGTAGTTTTCCTTTTTGGTGGGAATCTTTCTTTGCCTTTGGAATGAAGGTAATGGTTGCTTCAAGGAATGATTTGCAGCATACTGCTTTCCTTTCAATTTCATTAAAAAGATTGAGAAGTACTAGCATTAATTCTTCTTTAAAAGTTTTGTAGAATTCAGCAGTGAAGCCATAAGGACCAGGGTTTTTCTTTGTTGATAGGTTATTTTTATTACATTTTCAACTTCACAGATTGATATCGGGTTGTTTAACATTATTATATCCTCTTCATTCAGCTTTGGAAATTCATATGTGTCTAGGAATCTACCCATTTCTTTTAGATTTTCCATCTTTTTGGAGTACAAATTTGCAAAGTACATGTTTATTATCCTTTGGCCTTCCTCTAGATCTATGATGATTTCCGCATTTTCATTGCTTATACCATGGACTTGAGACTTTCCTTCCTTTGATAAGGTTGGCAAGGGTCTGTCAATTTTATTTGTCCTTTCAAAAAAACAACTCTTTGATTCATTGATTCTTTGTATTGTTTTTGATATCTCCATTGCATTAATTTCTGCTCTGATCCTAATAATTTCCTCCCTAGTACGAGCTCTGGGTTTGTCTTGTTCCTCTTTTTCTAATTGTCTGAGGTTCATTAGATTGTTGATTTCAGTTTGCTCTATTTTCCAAGTGTAAGCATTCACTGCTATGAATTTTGCTCATAGAACTGCTTTCATTGTGTCCCATAAGTTCCTGTATGTTGTACTGGGGTTGTCACTGAGTTGTAGAAATTGTTTAATTTCTTCTTTAATTTCTTTTGTGGCCCATTGGTTGATCAACAGAGTGTTTTTCAATTTCCATGTGTTTGTGAGGATCTTGGAATTTCTTTTGCTATTCAGCTCCAGTTTCAGGGCACTATGGTCTGATAATATGCAGGGGATAATTTTGATTCCTTTGCATTTACTTAAGCTTGTTCTATGAACTAGAATGTGATCTATTTTGGAGAATGATCCATGAGCAGCTAAGAAGGTATACTCTGGCTTTGTAGCATGAAATATTTTGCAGGCATCTATTAAGTCCATTTGCTCAAAAGTTTGATTTAGCTCAAGTATTTCCTTATTGATTCTTTGTCCAGTTGATCTGTCAATTTGTGATAGTGGAGTATTGAAGTCCCCTACTACTATTGTATTCATGGTTATCTGGCTTTTCACATCCACTAATGCTTCTTTTATGTAGTTGGGTGCATTAGAGTTTGGTGCATAAATATTTATGATCATTATTTCTTCCTCTTGGATCGTTCCCTGTTTGAGAATATAATGACCTTCTTTATCTCTTTTAATCAGTTTGGGTTTGAAATCTATTTTAACTGCAAACAAGATAGCCACTCCTTCTTTTTGCCATTTCCTGTGGCATGGAAGATTGTTTTCCAGCCCTTTGTTTTCAGTCTATGGGTTTCCTTCTGAATTAGGTGTGTTTTCTATATGCAGCAGATTGTAAGTTCTTGCTTCTTGATCCAGTCTGCTAGTCTGTGTTTTTTAATTGGCCCACTGAGTCCATTGACATTAATGGTTATGACTGATATGGACATATTCAGAGCTGCCATGTTTCCCTGTTCTTCGTTCTTTTCTTCCTTGCTTTTTCCCTTTTCTATTTAGTTTCTTGTTTTCCCCAGTGAGTTCACTCTGTTGGGTCTCATGGTATGAAATTTTCTGTGTTTTTTTCAAGATGTTCTTTAGAATGTTTTGGAGTGCAGCTTTCGTATTTGTGAAGTTTTTCAGGTGTTCTTTATCATGGAAGTATCTTATTTCCCCATCTATTCTGAAAGATAGTTTAGCAGGATACAACAGTCTAGGCTGGAGGTTGTTTTCCTGTGATGCTTGAAATACTTCCCTCCAGGTTCTCCTTGCATTGAGTGTTTGTGTTGAAAAGTCTGCTGTGGTCCTAATGGGCTTCCCTTTGTGGGTGATTTTCTTCCTTTCTCTCACTGCTTTCAGTATTTCATTCTTGTGTTGTGTATCTGGAACCTTGATAATTATATGTCAAGGTGTAGATATTTTTATGTCATGGCCTTTTGGAGTCCTATAGGCCTCTTTTATCTGCATGTCCAATTCTTTTCCTGTGAAGTTTTCTGTCGTTATCTCTGACAACAGTTTTTTTTTTATGTCTTTTTCACTATCTCCTGCTTCCTCAGTGACTCCAATCAGTCTTGTTATTTTTCTTTGAGTCATCTAGAAGCTGTTGGATTGATTTCTCATGGTTCCTTGCAACTTTTCCAAAGATATTGTCTTTCCTGTTCATTGGTTGCTGTGCTGTCCTCTAGTTCTGAAATTCTGTTCTCTGCTTCATTCATCTTACTGCATAAGCTTTTGTTCTCCTTCATCATCACCTGGAGCTCTGCTTGAAGCTGTTTAAAAGCTGTTTGCATTGCTTCTGCTATCTTGGATTCTATCTCACTGATCTCTTCTTTAATGATGTCTTTCACTCTGGACAATATCTCTGTTTTGATCTCAGAGATGAGTTCTGATTTCCATTTTACTAGATCTGCTCTAGTTACCATCTCAAAGAGTCCTGGTGTTTGAGTTTCAATTTGCTCTATTTCCCTTTTTTCTCAATTTCCCTGTGGTGGTGATCTTTGTGTCTGGTTCTTTGTATATTTTCTCAGTTCTACTCTTTTCTTGTTACTAATGCTATTTGGTTCTTTGCCTCATGACACAGCAGTGTTTGTTGCAGGTCTCTTTCTTTCTATTATCTGGGGCCCTTTGGATGTGGCACCTTCCTGGGGTGTCCTCCTTGAATTTGTAATGACCCTTGAGAGTTCTCAGTTCTGACACATCATGGGAGGTATTTAAGCAGAACAATCACATCATCTTTGTTACCAAAATACAATCAGTGCCTATATCAGTATTAAATACCATAAATAAAATGAAAAGTTTTGTTAATTTCAATTCTGAAGACTTTGAGCTCATGAGTTATCTCTATGTCCATATGCCAAAATTTAGAATTAATCAGCAATGTGCATACAACATGTAGATCATAAATGTACCCCCAGAACCCTTTGGGAATAAAAGTTCACTGGGGAATCTGGGAGGAGGGGAGGCAGAGGAGAATGAAATAGGCTTAGCAGATTTCTAAAGATCACCTAGATTTGAGAGCCTCATATATGCCAGTGGGTAATAGAGGATAAAAGGGCATATATAAAACAGTACCAACCGTATGCTGTAAGACCGCTGGAGACTTTGCACACCTTCTTATAATAATACAGGAGAAGAGATAGGGCAGCCCAAGAGTCTTTTACTTCTGGGTATTGGTTCTGACAGGAAGATAGGAGAGGGTGTGGAGACAAGAGGTGAATAGAGGGATCTGGGAGTAGATGGCAAAACAGAAGCTGGAGTCCCTGGCTTTTTATCTTGCCTGGTCTCTTGGTGCAGCTCCAGTGTGGAGGGATGCAGGTAATGGCACCGGGCTCCTCTCAGGCCTGTGTCATCACAATACAGCTCCGGGGTGGAGTGGGGATCGGCCAGCAGGCCACAATCATCCGCGATGGTAAAGGCGCCCAAGGTCTGCGACCTGAGTCCTATCGATGCAGCTCTGTGGTGGAGTCTGTTCTTATTTTTATACAAGTATGAACTTTTGTTATTTCTTCTGTCTCTCCTTCCCTCCTGTCTTCAACAGTTTCCCAAAGTTTGTTGAATCTTTTTTGCCCTCCAGCATTGTTTCTCATCTCTTTCTCTTCTATTTCTCTATTTTCCCCCAGCATATTTACTATATACAGTTCTATGATTTGTTTCAGATTTTATTAGATAACAAATCTAGTTCATATGGTTAAAGGTGGCAAATTAATCATTTCCATAGTCTATTTTCTAGGCTGTGTTTGATTCTACTCTTCTTGTTAATTTGCTACTTTAGCCAAGGTGACATAATTGTCCTGGTCAGTTGTCCTTCCTCATATGCCAAGACTGAATTCTCTAAGGATCATAAAAAATAGTATATGCAAAATAAATAATACTATATGCCAAAGAACCAGGGGTTAGGCCAAATCAGCCACAATTTCTCATCCCCAATAAATTAAAGAGGTAGGATCTTGAAAAACACAAAAAAGCCAGCCACACTTGGAATACATCTACAAGAAGTAGTCATTTCATAAGTGTAATAAGTATTATTAATAAGGCTACTTGCCATAAGAAATTTACAACTATCAAACCAGGAATTAAACTAAAAAAAGAAAAACTGAAAAGATACTTAAGCAAGGTGCAATTCAAAACTAGCAAATGAAGAAGCTGCCACGTCTAAGAAGAGTTTATTCCTGTACCACAGGGGTAGACCATTGTCAGACAATATAGCAATAGAAATTGCATTGCTTGTTACAGAAAGGAAGAAAAGCAAATGATTGCATCAGGGAGGCCAAAAACAGATCTTTTATATACTTCAAATACAATTATTATTAACATTTCAAGTTAAATAAGAAACGACATCATTTAGGTTCATAAAAAGTAGTAAAAACAATAAAAATATTTTTATATTTTATATATGATAACTATGTGCATTCTATGTCATAAAATAATTAGGTACATATTCTTGCCCTCACAAATCCACACATAAATATATTCACATTTAAATAAAAACACATACTTAGGGATTTTTAGAAAGGGAAGAAATTTTTTCAGAAGAAAATGACCTTAAAATTTTTAGAAGAAATAAGTCACAGAGAACAGTCAAGGTTTTAACATGGAAACGCAGCATCAAGACACTTACCTTATTCACTATGAGATCATTCTATTAAGCAAAATATAATTCACTCTAAAAAGTTGTTGGTCTATAAATAGACAAAGATCATTCATATAGAACAAAGAGTCCAAAACTAGATGTCAGCATATATGAGAATCTTAGGAGGCAAAAGTATTTTTTTAATTCAAATTAGGAGATTGTCTAAAACAACAGTAGTTTTATGAAAAACTTAAGGACAAAAATAAAACAATTATAATTCTACAAGAAAAATTGGACAAAGCTATATAATCTAGTGGAGAAAATCTTTCTAACTGACATTGGATACTGAGAAAATATCAAAGCAATGTTTTTTGGCTTCATATTTTAAAATGTGTAAGAAAAGAGAACAATATCTAAATAAGCAATCAGTGTGAGAAAAGCACAAGTGAAAGAAAGAACAGAGTGCTTGTATCTGTAGTATACAGTTTGTCTTCTAAATTTGCAATAGAGAAAAACAACCCAGTAGAAGCATGCACCAGGTGGTAAGCATAAGCAATTCAGAGAAAAATGAGACTGAGAAATGTATTAAAATAAATCAGCAGTTCAAAAATTACAATAAGAGGAGATATTAGACAGCCAACAATGGAAAGTTCTGGCAACACAGAGTGCTGCCAAGGACATGAGGGGAAGCAAAGTCCTTCCCCAGTAACTGGTGAAATTATGAATGAATTACTGAAGATCCTGCAAGAAAACATAGAAGCAAATTGTTTAAATTTGAATCCTCAAATATTCAACAAAGCCAATTCACTCCTTGGGTTCTGTCCTATGTAAATGGCATATGTAAATGGATTGATTTTATTCCTGTAACTATCACGAGGAATATGAATGAGCAGGGGTGCACTGCACTAGCCAAAGCTGACAACAAAGTTACTACGGTCACTGCACATGCCTACTGACTTGGCAGGAGTTCTATAAGGTGATGTCAATTGAATTAAGAAAAATACAAAAAGATAGATCTAATACAGTTCTCTTAAGGGAGAATTCTTGACCAGCACCATATATAGGTGCACGCAGTGCACTTAACTTGTGTCTCATATGTGCGTGCATGTGTGTGTGGGCCCTGCATGCATCTCAGCCGGATTTGTACCACGTTGTCAGCGTAGGCCTACAGCAAATGAATGAAATGACACAGGTGAAGTCATGGTAGGATAAAACAGAAAAAGGGGAGGCTGAACAAAAGAAGAGAAATAAAAGAAACCAAAGCTCTGCGCTATATATGAAAATGTCAGTTTATGAACTTCTTCAAAATGTCATATGTATATGAGTAGTAATAAAAATTCAAATACACAAGAAGAAAGAAGAACGAAGAGGGTCATCATATGAAGCCTCTACACCATAAAAGGAGTTTTCAAATTTTCCACCAATTTGTCACTTGAAACTTTGACCCGATGTGCCCATTAAACAGACACAGACTCTCAGTTCTTTTGTATCCACCAGGGTCCCTGTACCATATGCTTCCTTTCCACACATTCCACAACTACAGATTCAATCAATTATGAGTCAAAACTATGTTTAAAAAATCATCTTTGCCAAACTAACTTTACTTATTTTTTTTGAGATTATTGGTACATATTAGGTGTACATTATGATCCCATTCATCGCTATACATGGTACAACTTGGGTCCTCTTTTATTCCCATTCCCCTTCACTTTCTTCCACCCCTCCACATTTCCTATTTACAAAAAACTTTCCTTCTTTTCTCATTTTTTTCTTTTCTTTTTTCTTTTCCCTGCCCCTTTGGAACTTTTCTTCTTATTCCATATTTTCTATTACACATTTTGGTCCTAATTTATATTTTCAGTTTCTCACATCAAAGAAAATATTTACACATGAATGTCCTATTTATTTTACTTAAGAGAATGACCTGAGTGTACATCCATTTAGCTATAACGTCTCTAGTTTATCATCCTCTATGGCTCAGTAGTACTCTGTTTTATAGTAAAATCTACTTTAGCCAGTCAGCAGTTGATGAGTATGAGGGTTGTTTCCAAGATTTAGCCATTACATACTGTGCTGATGCAAAGATGGGCATGTATATATTACTGTGGTATCATGCTTTTAATTCTTTTGGGAAAATACCCAGTAGGGAAATAATAGGGTCAAATGGGACCTCTAATCCTAGTTTTTGGAGGAATATCCATATTACTTTCCACAGTAGCTACACCAGTCTGCATCCCTCTCCAAAGTGGAGAAAGTTTCTTTCTTCCCCCACAGTCCTGCCAGCACTTCTTACTGGTTAATTTCTCAGCAGCAGCCATTCTTTCCGGAGTGAGATGCAATCTCATTGTTGTTTTCTGTGTCTCTGGAATAACCAGTGATGTTGAACTCTTTTTAACATACTTATTTGCCATTTCTGTTTCTTCATCTGTTCATTTCATATGCCCATTTTTGGAATGGATCTTGAAATCTTGGAGATCTGACTCTTTAAAGTTCTTTATATATTCTAGATAGTAGACCTTTGACTGATAAACAGATAGTAAAATATTTTCCCCCCTACTGTGGGTTATCTCTTCACACTTGGTGATCTCTCTTGCTGTGCAGAAGCTTTTTAATAAGATGATACCTAGTTGTTGATTCTTTTTAATAGTTCACATGCAACTGAGGTTTTATTTATAATGCCTTTTCCTACACCATCTCTGAGAGTTCTACGTAACCTATCTTCCAGCAGGTTTAGTGTTTCTCTTTTAATATTTAGATCATTGATCCATTTCTATTTTCATTTAGCACATGCTGAAATATATGGGTCTAGTTTAAATCTTTGTCAAGTTGACCCAGTTTTTCCAGTAACATTTATTAAAGAGCCTATCTTCCCTCCCTTGGGGTTGCTTGGCTCCTTTGTTAAAGAAGAGCAACCTGGGTTTAAAACTGCCAAAGATTAAAGCTAGATCTATCTCTTTCTCTATGCACCAAACTAAAATCAAAGTGAATGAGAGACCTAAATATTAAAACAGAAACTGTAAACATGCTGAAAAATCGGTTAGGTAGAACTCTTGAAGACATTGCCAAGGGGAAAGGCTTTATGAGCAAAGCCTCAGCAGCACGGGAACTAGCAGAAAGAATCAACAACTGGAATCTCATTTTACTAAAAATCTTCTGCACAGCAAGAGAAACTACCAACAGAATGAAAAGACAACCTACATTATGGGAAAAAATTTTCACTACCTGTTTCTCAGATAAAGGACTATTGTCTAGGGTATATAAAGAACTTTTAAAAATCATCCCCCACAAAATTTAAAGACCCAATTCAAAAATGGGTACTAAAATGAACAGACATTTTTCAGAAGATATAAAGGCAGCTAAGAAATGTAAGAAAAAAAATGTTCAACAGTGCTGGTCATTGGAGAGATGGAGATGGAAACAACACTGAGATTTCATCTCACTCCATAAAGCCTGGCTGCTATTATGAAATCAACTAACAACAAACGATGGGGGGAGCTGCAGGGAGAAAGGAACCTTTCTCCACTGTTGGTGGGAATGTAGACTGGTGTAACCACTAGGGAGATCAGTGGGGAGATTTCTTAAAAAACTAGAAGAACTAATTTCCCATTTGACCCTGCTATTCCCCTGTTAAGTATATATATGAAAGAAGTAAAAGATTCATACCACAGTGACATGGGAGCACCCATGTTTATTGCAACTCAGTTTGTAATAGCTAAATCTTGGAAACAACTTAAATGCCCAAAAGCAGAAGACTGGATAAGAAGATGTGGGGGTTTCTTTTCTTTAATAAATGGAATATTACTCTGGCATAAAGAATATGAATTTGAATTATTTATACTCAAATGGATGTATCCAATGGATGAGGACATACTCATAAGTGAAATAAATAGGATGCAGATGAGTAAATACTGTACCTTTTCTCTAGTATGAACAACTGAAAGTGTAAATGAATGCCGAAATGAATAATAGGTATGTGAAATAGGAAGA
>PVIC010038031.1:0-17798 GCA_004025085.1 Thryonomys swinderianus | reverse complement strand
CACAAGCATAAAGAGATCTATTTTAAATATGAATGAAACATCATAATAAGGGACAAACTGATGTACTACATATTTCATCAGGGTAGCAAGCACATTTCATAAAGTATAACATGCAGAGCTTCTAGGAGATACCCTTTATATGTAAATGTAATACTAATTGACCATTTATTTATAGTGCCAAACCACTTATTTAATATGAATTTCATTAATTGCTTAAATACATTCCTGATGTGTAATCAATACCTCCAGCAGATTTCAAGAATGGATTTGCAGGTGTTACATCCTTCTTCAACATATCAAAATGAGACCTACCTGACACTAATATCAAATCAATCAAAAGCTTAATTCTAGCTTGGTGATTGACTTCCACAAAGTTGTCACTGGCAAGGCTGAAGGAAACACTTACCAGAGTTTCCCCATTCTTTCTCAGAATTATCAGAACAAATGTACATAGACTCAACACAGAGAGATACAATACATGGAGTGCTACATGCCTTCTCTAAATAAATTTCATATTCTGAGATAAAGCACTGCTCAGGAATATCTAGTACAAAAATTGCATATTTAACTCACTATTCTTGAAGGTACTCTGTTGGTTCCTTGTTGATGTCTGACCCTGGGTTCCTGGCAGGGGTGATTTGTCACAGTTGTCTACTTCCCAGGGCTATTTTCCAGGGATTCAGAGGAATGTACAGGCTAAGCCAGTAAATTAAGAACAAGTACAAATTGAAGAAGCAAACTGGTTCTAGAGCGCGAGCTCTAAGGAAAACCTCTGCCCTGTCCCCCTCCTGAACGTGATCTGAGACCATCGGGAGTCCATCTGAGTGACGACCCAGACTGCTCTCTCTGGGTCAGGCCCTCAGTGCCTCTCCTACAATACTTCTATCAGGACAGAGAGAATCACAGCGAGCAGTCCTGCAGAGAGCTGGACAAAAGGAAGCATCCCTGCTCCTGATACCACTCGTGAGATCCTCAAAGAATTACCTGGGGCAAAAGGGTTGGACAAGTCTAGTTGAATGTGAACTTTATAGAGAAGCTCAAATGAGGGCAGGGGCAGATTCAGGAGAAGTCCAGGGCACAGGCACTGAAAAATTAATGGATTCCCATTGTGCTAGAAAGGCCAAATCATTCATCTCTTTTTCTTTAAAAATACTTTTCTTACTGATACATTCAAAATTCCCTATGGAGAACATCTATTTATTCTGTAGTAAGAAAATTTTGAACAAGAACAAGAAAAAGATTCTGCTACGTTTACAACATGGCAAAACAATGTCAGAGCACTGACACAGTTGGGTGCTGCCACTTTTATGTCAATGATTTACTAGAGGGAGATGCTACATTTACAGACTCTGTTCAGGACAGTATTTCTCTGTCCTTTACAAATATAATATCTTAAAATCGTGATAGATTTTACTGACCATGAACATAAAAAAAGAGTTTTAGAAAACAAGTTATATTTGAATAAATCCAGTGAGAAATACTCACACTAAGAAATACTTCTGCTTACACTAGAGAAAGAAGTTTCTAATGTGTTGATGATCAAATGAGAAAAGTGTGAAAAACTTCATGCAAGTGTAAATTCTTTTAATGTTTTGAGGTCTTTTATTATTTTAAGAATGATGATTATAGAATGGATACATGCATATACACATGCAAACCATGAGGGGAAAGTAACTAATATGTCTTCCAAACATGTGAGACTTTCAGCTGACATTTTAGATGAAACCATAACATACTATAAGCAAGGGTACTTTGGGCAGTCTCTTTACTGCCATAGTCGTGTGTGTGTGTGTGTGTGTGTGTGTGTTTGCTTCTTTTGCACTATCTTCAGTTATCAAATAGCAACTATATTTTTCTTGTAGGCTCTATGATGTTCTAATTCATGTACATTTTTAAGTGACTAATTACAATATCCATCACCTTTTATAGTTTGCCACATGGACGAATGGTGACAGGGAATTAGTTTTCATTCTCTTCAAAACTACAGTGTAAAAGAATATAATTCTTCATATTTAATGTTTTTAATAAGGAGTGGATGTTGATTTATATGAAATGTTTTATGTACTTCAATAAAGATATTAGTTCTATTTGCAGAAAAGTGATAAAATTTTTAAAAGATCAAAGATTTAGGATGATTCTTTGTTCAAATTTCCCTCTATAGCACATTTCATAAAAACATAGAGTCTTTAGTTGTTCTATCCAGTTTAACTAAAAAGATTCCTAGTACACTATGCACCTATTCTTAATTTTTAGAAACAACTAACCTGTAAATCCATGCAGGCTTGGCGTTATGTTGAAAAGTTTATTTCTTTAGAACTCTGCTGAAACATTATAGGCATATTCATATAATTTCCCTTTATTTTTTATATCAGTGCCTTTGTGTAATCACATTTTCATTTTGATTAAGAGAAACTTTCACAAAGAAAAAAAGAAAACTCCACTTCCTTGTATGAAAGCACTTAGGGCTATGGATTCTTTTTAGCAAAAGGGCTGGAGCGAGGCAATATAGGAAGGTGGGTTTCCTTAGATCCTCTCGGCCAACAAAGGTACGCTTTCTATTGACTTAAAAATGTTTCCTCCTATGGCTGAAAGAAAAATGAGCTGCTTTCACTCCCTGACAAAATCAGGGTAGGTCATAAAATTATAAGGGAGTAACATGTTATAACAATTACACTAGCCACAATAAAAACTACCTCCCTTAGAGAGCAGAAGCAGAGGGCAAGTAAGTCTGATACCTTTCTGACCCCGCTGGAACAGCAGAGAACCTGGGGCTGCAGGTGTGCTCATCCATGCAACAGGTGTTTATGAAGCACCTGACCCCAGGGCCCATTGTGTGCTGACCCTAAAGGCTGAGTCTTCAGATCTTCACTACAATGATAACTGGACAATACTACTCTTTTCTGGTAAAGGTGGGTACATTAAAAATACCAATTGAATTAAATATAGCTAGCTGTCCAAAATTTCAAGAAAGGCAAAACAAACTAAGTAATCTCTCTTCATCTTTATGTAATCACATCCACATAAAATTTTTATTTGCCACTCAGAATAAATCTATAGAATGAATAATTAATTTTTTGAAGTCTCAGTCTGCTTAACATGTTACTTCCCCACAACGAAACCACTTTTTACTGCTGTGGCACACTATTTTATCATTTATTCATTAGATTTCTGAAATTGTGCTTGTGTTTTAAGATCAGTGTAATAGTCTTTCACTATTTTAATGAGTTTATATTCATCAGAACTTAAATATATACTAATAAAAATAATGAACTGTTACAGTTGCTGAGTTATGAGTATATAATGAACAAGAACTCCCCCCAATACCATCTGCTATGGTGCAAAATTTTGGAAAAACATTGATTGATTACCAACTCCTTTAGATAGCAGACACATTCATTACAGCAAACTAACTGGTCCCAAGAGAAGAAAATATAGTCATCATTATTTAAGAAATTTAAATATATGTATTTGTTTATTTACACACACATTCATATATACAGTGACTGTGTATATGTACAGATGTGGATGTGTTTGAAGATTCTGAACATAATAAAACATGACACCTCATGGTTCCATGAAAAATAATTGAATCTTTCTTAACTATTTCCTGGAACATTTGAACTGATTCAAGATTATTCTTTCAAACAGCAATTATCTTTATATAACAAAGCCACAGAGGTTCCACACTGGGAGTATCAGCTAATGTGACTTTTTTTAAAAAACTGAATTCTTTACTGATATATTTTATATACAGCTCACAATCACACTCAACATTGGGGAATTTGTACCAGTATATGATACCAGTTAATTCTCATTTTTACCCATATCCCTACCCACCCTACAACCCCCCCAGCCCCTATATACATAACTTTTTCTTTCCAAATAGTATTTATTCTTTCCCCACATTACATGTCTTTTTTTTTTGTATACTGGAAAAATTTAGTCTTACAACCTAGACCTTGAAGACACTTCTGTAACTCTGCTGTGTTGGATGACAACGATATTTTTGACTCCCCCAAAATTACACAAGCTCATTTGCCACGTGTTTCAGTTTAAGAACAACCTTTTCCTCCAGGTAGAAACAACTGCTCATATCTAGCATTTTTGTTCACTGAAAAATAGGAAACAAACAAACAAACAAAAAAATTAGAAGACAAGAAGAAGTTGCATTGAAATGGGATCTTCAGGCTGCAAAATAACCAGGGAGATGATTTCCACCCAATTAAGTAGTACAGAATCCATTCTAATGACTGCACTTACAGAAGATACCAGTAATACTTGGTGAACAAACTGCATGCTGATTCACTAGGTAACTGAGACACCAGCACATTAAAGTTCCTTTTAAATGCACTGAGTATAAAAACAAACAACAAAAAGTGTGTAGCAATCAAACACAGCCTGCCTTCTTTGTAATGAACCACATAATTACCAAAAAGGTGAATGCTAGTGGAGATAAAACAGATACCTTCTAACTAAAATCTTCATGGAACTGAAATCTAGTCAGTTTTTGTTAAAATCATAATGCTATGTATGGGATCGAGAAGAAAAGCAAAACAACAAATTGTGCTTCCTCTTGAGAGGGCAGTATAGGATGTGATAACAATAGATGAGGGTGTGTTTTACTTGGGCAGGAAAAAAATCAGCCACCAATAATTGAGTCAACCAGCTCATATTCAGATTGTTGAATATCAATTCCAACTAGTCTCATGAAGAAGCAACAACAGTGGAAAAAGTACTTTGAAATGGGCCACTCATCTCCCCTGCTGTAACAAAATACCATGGTATTTATTTAAAAGGCAAAACTAAAGCATATTTTTATACTGAGGTACATTTTCCTGTCAAAGGGTTCTCATTTAATAGCATCATCCCATAAAACAGTTCAACAAAAATGAGCAGCAGGCAGGCTCTTTAGCTGGCCATCTAAGAACTTATTTCCACATGTGTGCAAAAATAATTATGCCAGCAGCATGCCTAATGAAGTGGCCCTTTGAGTTAGACCTGTCTCTGTAATGGCAAGCTATGTGTGAATTGGCTGAATTGTAAAATCATTCTTAAATATATACTTCTTTCTAAGCACATTCATCATTAAATGGGCAATCTGTTGGCTGAACTGAGTGTCACTCTTGTGTGTAATCAGCATATTAGATATCATCAAGCAGATTTTGTGTTTAGAATGTGTACTTTAGAACAGGCAGGCAGCACCTACTCAGACAAAGGGGAAATATGGAAGGAAAAAGGACTCTAATTAATTCAGCGCACCCTCTGCCTGGACCATCTGAGGAAGAGAATGAGCAGCTCAACTCGAGCTTCCCAGCACTCTTGCAGATCTTCTCTGGAGAGGAAGGGTTTTCACTCAGGAGGCAGGACAGAGAGAGATTGGTGAGAGAGATTAAGAGACTGTTTGGGGGCTAAAGTGAAAGGAAGACTTCCTGGGGCCGGGGATTTAGTTCAAGTGGTACCGCACCTACCTTGGAAACACAAGGGCCTGCGTTCAATCCCCAGTACCACCACGAAAAAAAAAAAACCCACACATAAAAAAGGGAAGACTTCCAGATCCTGGAGACTATTGCCCTCCGGGGTTTATATGCCTACCTGTACATAGCTCTGAAGCTCTTGTTGTGCACAAGAAAACTGAGGAATGGAGAGAGATCCAGATTGAAAAGTGTCAGGATGTTTTGAATTGGATCTTTAATTCCTGGGAATAAGTAGTTTAAACTGTTTTTAGAAGTTGAACTTTGTCCTTTAACCTGTATCCAGAACTGAGAGACATCAAGGACTCATTTGCATTATTTGTATTATGGCTCCATCCAGAATGAATAGACTGATTACCCAGAATTAATTCTAAAGATAAAAACACCCCACATGTCTTTTCATTTGTCTTACAGACTATAACAAGGAGCCCAGAAGACCATTATGGCCCCAAGAGCATTGGCGCTGAGAGCATGATTCTTTGCAGCTACCACATCGCTGAAGCGGAAACATCCTTTGCTGTTAATTGGTGAAGTGTCCATCCTGCCTGCTGCTGTGACAGGTATTATGAACCAGCAGGTGAGGTTTAGAAGGTGTCCCGCGTTCCCTGGCTGGCGAGCACTTTAACTAGATGAACTGATGCAAACAATGGATATCGAAACATAATGGTGAGAGAGGACTGCACAGTATCCACCCAGGCTGCAGACGCTACGGATGCTCACAGAAGGCAACAGTGCTTTTCCGTGCAGCATCTGTTTGAGGAAGCTGCGCATGAGGAGATGTTATATGCATTGCTGTTGCCAATCAATGCCGAGCTCCAGAACCTGTTCAACTCGCTGAGTGATTACTCACCAGGACGGCTGAATTGGTCCTTTTGTGTTGGTGTGTGCATAGGTAAACTGGCAGCCGTGACTGGATGGTTTTCTGTTTTTACTGCTCAGGTCAGAGAAGTCATTTCTGAATGTTCTGAAGTCTACACACTGTCATCCATAGAAAAATTCTGACAAGGCAAAAACGTGTCGCTTGAGTTTATCAATGTTTTGAAGGATACAGTTAAAATTATTAGCCTCATTAAAGCACATTCCCTTGTCGGGCATGGTGGCTCACGCCTGTAATCCCAGCACTCGGGAGGCAGAGCTACTCCAGATTCCTATTTCTCCCATCCCTCTGCCCTCCCTTCAATCCCCAAAATAAGAATCAAGATGTATCATATACAAGTAGAAATTCTGAATGAGGAATGTGATCATAATGTATTCCTAAAATGCACCAATAAAGTCATTTTTTTTTCAAAAAGTGTCTAAAAATGTGTAAAGAGCCACTCCAGAAATTTCTTTTAGAAAAATAGTACCACTTACAACATGTCTTAGGGACACAGAATGCACTGAAAACCTGTTTATTCATGTGACATATTCAAGCTGATTAACAGACATAGTTCAGAAGAGAATGACTGTGTGCAAGTCAGCAGATGAAGTGGCTGCATTCAAGAGACACTAGATATAGGTGTTTCTCAATCTCAAGGGGATGAAGAAATTGAGGGAGGGGGATGGGAGGGAAAAGGAGGGGAACAAAAAAGGACTTATATACGTGTACCCATCCCCACAAGGAATGCAATGATTAGATACCACAAGCATACCCTAACAAAAAAAATAAAACCTGGAGAAAAAAAATCTATAAAGATCTAAACCGGAATTGTGGGTGCAATAAGTGAACACTGGGATTTTTAACATGTTCCAAACGTTAGCAGGAATTTTGAAAGAGACTGAGCCAAGTCCTCCTTTCTGCCAGCTGCTGCATGATCAGCCCTCTCAACTTTGAAGATAGTTGGGAGGAGACTCACTGTGGGGGAACGGAAGGGGAGCCACGTTGTTCAGAGAAAATCGACTAAAACACAGGTAATCAGAAGAAAGGGAGAGACAGACATCCCGATGCCAAAACCACTCTGAAGTCAGCGTCTTACAGATCCCACAAACCATAGCCACAGGGCATCGTAAAATGGTAAAGCAGCAGGCAGGGGTGCCCGCGGAGTCCCCGCCTGAGCATGGAGTAGGAACCAGCACAAGCTGCTCTTTAATAAGCCAGGTGAACAGACTTGGTCTGTGTGAGAAGAGGATCACCTGCCCAAGATCACAAGTAACAGTGGCTTGAGAGTATGTTTAAGATATTTCCACATCTGAGACCTATTTATTTCACTTATGAGTACGTCTTTAAGGTATGTCCATTTGAGCATAAATGACTCATGATTATCATTTTTATGACAGAGTAATACTCCATTTTATATTTTTTTAAAACCCACATCTTCTTTATCCAGTCTAAAGTTGCTGGTTATTTCATTTGTTAAATATCATATCTTTTCTCTGGTATGAGACACTGAAGATGTAAATGAGTTCTAGAATGCGGGATAGGTATTGTGAAATAGTAAGTACTCAAAGGGAAATGGGATCTAGGGGTAAATAATGAGAGCGAAGAAAAATGTGATGGTTTAAAAAAAGGTAACAAAGTTTATGTACATAGGGGCTGGAGGGGACTGTAGAGTGGGTAAGGGAAGGGGAAAAAATAAGAATTAAATCATGTCATATACTGGTACAAATTCTCAGTGTTGAGCATGATCGTGATGTGTATATATAATATACCAATAAAGATTCAATTTTTTTTAAAAAAAGGATGTTTAAGTAACGTCAGATCTCCACATGCTGTGGATCAAAGTCAAGGTGAAATATCCTGAGGTTGCTGCAAAAGCACTCGAAAGCTAACTTCTATTTTCAGCATCTTATCTTTGTTAAACAGAGTTTTCTGCAGTGACAGCAACCAAATTGATTACAGAGTAGGCCGGACGTTAGCAACCCTCTTGCAGAATCACTGTCTCCCCTCACCCCCAGTGGGACCTTCTAGCTGCAGGAAAACAAGCTCAGGACTCCCACTGAGTTTGCATTATAAATTGCATAATCATTTCATTATATATTACATATAATAATATACATTCTAAAACTTGAGTTTTAGAATGTATGATAGATTTTGTAAAATAGGAAATATTCAAAGGGTATGTGGTGGGGGAACATAATGAGGGGAAAGAATAAATATGATTTAGAAAGAAAAAGAAATAGTGTGTATATAAGGGGTGGGGGCTGTGGGTGGGTAGGGATATGGGTAAAAATGAGAATTAATTTCTGTCATATACTGGTACAAATTCCCCCAATGTTGACTGTGATCATGAACTATATATAAAATGTACCAATAAAGAATTCAATTTAAAAAAATACACACACACACACGATGCACAGTAAATGCAGTGTGCTGGAATCATCCCCTATATCAGGTCCTTAGAAAATTTGTTTCCTGTGAAACTGGCCCCTGGTGCCAGTAGGCTAGGAACTCCTGCACTATAAATTCACATAGTCCAAAGAACGGCATTTTAGAAATCACTGACTACCACGGAAACAGCAAGAGAATAGTTTGACTTCTTTAAGAAATGACTTAGATAGCTACATAAAGAATAAATGGAGTCCATTTTTTCTAATTGTAGTTCTAATAGTATTAAGCAAAGATACTTAAAAGGCATATACTTCTTTGATGTAAGCTGAATTTAATTAACTTTCCAAGGGCATGATGCAGAGTAAAAGAGCTGTGTGTTGATGATATTTTTACCACTTTTTGTGAGTAGGCCTCAGTGGTCTCCTTGGCTTAGTATTTTAGATGCTATGATGTTTACTTGTAAAAGCATCTCAGAGGTATTTTGCAAGAGGTATTATATATAATTTTACACACAAATATCTTAAACATTCTGTCTTTTCTCAATAGGAGCATGATGATCAATTTTTTCACTCGTATGAAAATCACCATGATTTGCAATTTTCTCCTATCAGTCATTTTATTTCCTATTAATTTGCAGAATCAAAGGAAAGCTCTTGGATATTTTAGATTTGGTCGGGTCTCTCCTGTATCTTCTGAAGGGGACCGTGACAATCCATTGGTTTCAGAAAATGAATCATTTGAATGAATCAGTCACTGTTAAAGTACTGCCTCTTTCAACAGAAAAGCGTCTCCTGCTAAGACGTCAATATTTACCCAGGAGTTTCTTTCCTGAAAGATGGGTTTTGCCACTTGGAGAGCGGCGTACAAGCAAGCTGAAGTGACTTCCAACACCAGCCACCCAGAACCAGGCCGCAGTTCCGACGTGAGGAGCACAGAGCAACACAAGACCACTCCCCCTGCGGGCTTCATGCCAGACCAGAAGCGGGACCTGAAGATGTCTAAGAGGTTAGAAAAAGCGAGCTGAAGCTGGCATCTCGACCTTCATTTGTTATCTGTCTCATTCATTACCTTAAAACTTTGGATCAGATCCCTGTTCAGCTCCACACATAGGCAAATCAATCACTTAAGAAGTGTTTCCCTAAAGAGTAGCAATACAAAGTTTGTTGTCCCTAAATGCACCTCATCCATCTCATCTCTCTTCAAGACTAAGGCTATCAAAAGTAACTGAAGTAATTTTCAAGATGGAGAGGGACAGTCAATTGCTCATTGTCACAACCCCTTGCGTGACCCCTGGGAGTCTCCAATCGTGGTTCTGAACATGAAGTCGCCTCAGCTTCCAAGGAAAGCAGAGGCCCAGAGGCCACTCCTTGTCAGGCCACCCGGGAAGAAGCAGCCAGCTCGTGATAAGATCTCAAGCTGCTTCTCACAGCGGACGTCCTTGCCTTGAGCAATGGCAGTTGTCCTGCGGACTCTCAGACTGTCCTGAGGGGCACAGCAAGCGGACCACAGCTCCCTCGGGGTTGCCTGCTCCTGCCACCCTTGCAAACCACCTACCTAGACAAACTTCTAATTTTTATTTGCTTTTTCCTCTAAACCTCAAGATTCCTGTCAGCCCCGAAAATGTGATGGTAAAAAGAAAAAATAGAAACTAAAGTGATGTATATAGCAGAGTAGGGGGTTCAAAGGAGGGCAAGGGAATGGGAAAAAATAAGAATCAAGATATATCATGTACAGGTACAAATTCTCAATGAGGTATGTGACCATAGGTATTCCGAAAATGTACAGATAAGCTGAATAAAGGGGAGAAAAGAAACCAGGTTTCATACCTCTTTGTCTGTCCTTCCAGCACAACAGTGCCGATGAGCCCTCCTTCCCTGCCCTGGCTCACGGGCCTGTATGTGTACTGTGCATGGTCACAGATCCATGGGCCTGAAGGGCGTGTGTCTTCTTGTTCCAGAGCAAAGCGCCAACATTCACTGTGGGCCGCAGCCAGACCAAACTCTGTGTGCTTCTCCCTGTGGCTGCTTCTGATTTGTATCCCTTCGTGGAAAAAAAAAAATTGCAATGCTAAGTACAGCATTCCCCAGAGCTCCACAGGTCTTCCTAGCGAATATTCAGACATGAAACTGCCGTGGCCTGGGAACTCCTCTGAACTGGCTGTTGTTACTTACACCTGACACTTAAACTGAGAGCCTCCAGCTCCTGGCTTCCCCGCAGATAAGGCTCAGCCACTGGTCCCTAAATGTCGATCAAAGAGAGGCATCCATGTCTGAAATGGAAGAAAACATTAAGCATTTTGTTGTGATAGATAACAGTGTAATCCTTAAATATATTAAGATACAGGATACAGATAGTTATCATTATTGTTCTTTATATGTGTAAGGTAAAATTATATATGTGTATATGATTATATATCCTACTTTATATATATTTTGTATGTATAAAGTTCCTGAGGAAAAAAAGAATTAAAAAGCTTATTCGATAATAAAAGTTTTATATACTGACATATAGCTGTAACTCCTAAAAGCCCACTGGAACTGGTTTGTGTCAAAATATATAGAGATATTCAAACAACAAACTGAGTTTCAAACTCCTTAAATTTCCTAAAATCCTCTCTTTTCTACCTTTTAACCCTTTTTCCTATGCTCATGCACTGGTTTACTCACTTTATTGGCATTAAACATCAGAAGATGTCATTTTATCTCACATAATCTTTCCATTTCATCATTAAATGTATATTTATTGAGCACATTATATGCTAGGCACTTAAATATCCCCAACACAAGAAATATATCAGCATAAGGAAAAAAGGTATTTTTTAAGGAAATTATACCTTAGTAAGAAAAGATAGGTTAAACAACAAGATAAAACAAATAATATATTTAGTGCTTTTTATGTCAAATCTGCAGCATATAATCTAGGAATACAGAGAAAATGTTAGCTGAGCGAAGCTAGCAAATGCAAATACTGTTGCTCATGAGACAACACACATGGCAAAGGGGGAAACATGGGGCCGTGGAAGAGAAAACCACTCCGGGCAGAAGGGACAGAGGGTGCAAGGCTCTGGGGCCGAGGCCTGCTAACGTGTTCACACAGCCCCCAGCGGGCTCAGCGGTGCCTACTTGGAGGGACTGGAAAGGGACGGGAGTGCGAAATGAGGTTAGATGGGAATGTGGGGGTGAAAGTGCACAAATCACAGGGGCCTGAACAGGTCATTGGGAGTTGGATCGATTCTTAGCTGATGGATTCACTGAAGGTTTTGAGCAGAAGGAGGACTTGCATTTGAAAAGGATTATGGCAGTCACGTTCACAGCAAATGGAAATGGAGACAGCTAAGAAACAAGGAGATGATTTAGGACACTATCGAAGTAAGTCAGGTAAGAGATAAGAACAGTTCTAACTGCTGCAGTAGCGGGGTTATTGGTATGCAAGTTGGTTAACTTAGAGATTATATCTAAGTAAAAAGATAGCATGAGCTGAATTTGATGACATATTGTTTGTGAGATTTACATGAAAAAATTAGGCATAACACCAAGACATTACTTGAGGAACAAGAAGGATAGAGCTGTATTAATTAAGATGAAAGACAGAAAAGCAAACACTGAGAAAGAATGAAAAGGAGGAAGAGAACACAACCAGAATTCTAGTCTAGATTTATCTAATTCTAAACTTGGTATTCCTATAATAGATACCTATAGTAATGACAATAAGGCAAAATTTTACAAGGTATTATGCATTCTGCATTCTCCCTGTGTGTGTGTTATAGCATACACAATAATCACATTATCTTTACTTACTAATGGATCAAAAGAAGTTAAGTAATTTTCCCTGACATACTTACTCAAGTAACAGAACCAAGACTTCACACTAGTCAGCGTAGCTTCAAGTCTGCCGTGTTGCCCTCTGGGAGATGTAGAGAAGACTGAGTCAAAGATCTTGTTACCTCCCAGAGATCATAAGTAAGTACTGACCCTTAACTTTTATTCTTTCAAAGGCCTTTGGCCAGTGAGTTTGCAGGATAGTCACCTTAAGCATTTGTAAAAGAAGGTGCAGGAGTAATAACAGAATTAATGGCAACAGTCTGCTGCCTTATTATGAATTCTAAAATAATCTAAATATCTATGTGTATGTTTGTGAATGTGTGTGTGAAAGAATTTTAGTTTTATTTTATTCACCTATAGGACTGCCATAACAAAAGAACCACAAAGGAACCATACAGCATTTATTTTCTCAAAATCCTGAGACCTGAAGTCCAGACCCAGGAGTTAGCAGGATTGTTTCTTCTGAGGCATCTTGTGTTGGCTTACAGGATGGCTCTCTTCTCGCTATGATGTCATATGGTTTCCTTTCCCTTCTTATGAGGACAGTAATCCTATTGGATGAAAGCCCATCCTAATGACCTAGTTTTTGATTAATTAACTCTTTAGAGACCCTCTCTCCAAATACCATCACATTCTAAGGGACTGTGATTTAGGGTGTTCATCTAGAAAGGGGAGCGGGAACACATTTGAATTCATTGTAGTTACCTAGCTGGATACTTAAAACTCCTTTCACGTACAAGTTGAAAAATGTAGTCCTGAATGAACCTTCAAGGTTGATTCTAATTTACATCAGTGGAAAGATACAGAAGACATCCATTTGATGGCACCAGGTGCTCCTTACTTGGATGTTCTTTCTTTTCCACTTCCAGTCCGTCACTAAAGGAAGAGAGAGCCAGTAGCAACCCCAGCTGGTCACTCCTGGCTACTGCAATACAGTATGAGGAGAAAAAAGGCCTAGTTAGAAGCTAACCAGTTGGTCAATTTTGCCAGAAATTCAGGAACTGTCTACCATTACCCTCTGTTACATGACTGGGAAAAAAGAAAACACTTTCAAAACCACAAAGCTAGTTTTCCTTGAATTTTGAAAGCAAGACTAATTTAAATTGACAGACCTCTATCAATATTGAGCTCCAACTTGCTTTCATAGATTCTTCTAAACGTGCATTGAATCTTTCCATGTTGCCTGTAGGAAATATACTGTGAATTATTCAGAATGCCTATTGATGGAGAGATCCTGGAGATTTTTATTAAATATCTATATGTAAATATATTTCCTCAGGACTGTAAAGTCTTTCATCTTCTGAAATACAAAACTGATTAAACTTGCCTAGGAATATCTATACTCTTTCCATAAATGAAATGAGTACATTTTTAGCTAAAGGGGAAAGAGGCATTGTCTAGTTTCCTGGAATTCCATGTAACAGTAAACTCAAAAAAGTTCACTGCAACAATAATGTAAAAGAGACTCACAAGTCATGTCAGAATTACTTTAATGAAATTTATAGTTACTGTGACTATTACACTGACGATGAGGGTTTGGGGTCAGCCTGGACAGTGAATATGTATAGACATATCGTTAACACAGAGTTGAAAGAAGCACACCCAGGAGCACCATGGAAGACAGTGAGGTCTTTAAATCCCGCTCTAGGTAGGAATTATTTGGGTTGAGACACTTAGATCCACACAGTTCCAGTATCTAATTTGGAACCCAAGTCTAATGGGCATCTTCTCTTTGTGAAGATTTTGGCTAATACCTGTTGGAGACCATTTCCTGAGAAGCAGATCTGCGCCCCCCCACCAAGCTGCCCAGAACACCAGGTACTTTCTAACCCCCACCTTAAGACACAGATCTAGAGGAAAAGCAGATCTTTAGTTTAGAATAAGAACCAAGGGCAAGTTGGTTTGAGAAGACCTCAAAAGGCTGAAGCTTCTGGTAGTGTTATCACATTTCACTTTCGTTATAAATGGCAAAGTTTGGTTTTAGGACTTGGTCATTGTGTGTTATACACGATGAGAACAATCAGTAATTACTAATATTTTCACAATGCCTCCTAAATTACAAAACCTTTAACATTCATTGGTATGTTCACTATTTAAATGTATTATTATGCTCTTACAATATAGAGGAAAAGGGCTCAGATTTATTCATTGTTTGAGCTGTAGTTTCCTCCCCAGTTCTGAAGACAGTCACAGAAACTCTACTCAAGGGATAGTTGTGAATTTCAAAGAGACAGCGCTCCATAAAGACAATTTTTAACTCCAGTTTAGCTGTTAGTTTATGACAGAGTTGATTAACTCACAACAGTAGAATTAATCATCTGCTTTTTTTTTTTTTTGGTGGTGCTGGTACCACTGGACTCTCATTGGGAGTGTTAAAACCTTTAAAAATGAATTAATTGTTTTATTATCTTGATAGAATAAAGTTCTTATAGTCACTTTATCTAAAAACTAAAACCTTACTATATTTTATGACTGAGAAAAGGTAAAACACTGCTAGAAGAGGAGTTAATTCTGCTCTAGAGAAATGTAAAGACAATAGTTATCACTTACAGAGCACCAATTAAGCGCCAACCACAAAGGTGTGTGTTTGGGTATGACCTTCTTTGATCCCTACAAAATGGGACATGTTTTACTGTTCTTTTCCACTCACCAGATACTGATGAGCATTGTCTAATTGATTACTTGAGGGGTATAATGTAAACACTATCTTCTACTTCCCTATGAAACTTTCTGAAAAGTTTAATGTAACACTCAATAACATTATGAAGAGATTAGAGATATTTGCATGAAAGGTGGGAAAGTGTTGGCCTAGAACAGCACATGAATGAAAAGACAGAGGAAGAAGAATGGCCATCCTCTGCATGGTGTGGTATTAGTAGTATTCAGTAGCAAAAATAAATACTAATAAAGTGAAGCCATAATATAGGCTACAGTATGAATAAATCTTAAAAAAACATGTGGCTAAGTAAAAATCCTTGTCAAGGGACCACACACCACATGATTGCATTTATTTAAAATGTCCACAACGGATCAATCCAAAAAAAAAGAAAATAGAGAGTTTCTGGGGCTGGAATGGGAACAGAGGATAACTGATAAGTCACAGGAATCTTTGCAGAGTGGTACAAATGCTCTACAATTGGACTGTAATGATGGTCAGATAACTCTAAACTTACAATCCTTCAACGTTAACTTAAAAATAGGTTAGTTTGAGGGCTGGAGGGTTAGCTCAGTGGTTCCGGCACCTGCCTCGCAAGCACAAGGTCCTGAGTTCAATCCCCGGTAACCACATACAATGCTGGGCGTGGAGACTCACGCCCACCAGCAATCAATACCACAGACCACAGTGCCAGGTGTGGTGGCTCACGCCTGTAATCCCAGCACTCGGGAGGCAGAGACAGGAGGATTGCTGAGTTCGAGGCTTGCCTGGACTACATAGTGAGCTCAGAGCCAGCCCAAACTACAAAGCGAGACCCTGTCTCAAAAAGGAAAAAAAAAAAAATAGGTTGATTTGGGCTGGAGATTTAGCTCAGTGGTTCCAGCACCTGCCTCACAAGTGCAAGGTCCTGAGTTTGATCCTGGTAACCACATACATACATTGCTGGGTGTGGTGACTCACACTCACCAGCAATCAATACCACATACCACAGTGCCAGGCGTGGTGGTTCACACCTGTAATCCCAGCACCTGGGAGGCAGAGACAGGAGGATTGCTGAGTTCAAGGCTTGCCCGGGTTACATAGTGAGCTCAGGGCCAACCTGGACTACAAAACGAGACCCTGTCTCAAAAAAAAAAAAAAATAGGTTGATTATTGTGCACATGACTCTCCATGAAGTTGCTTATTCTTTAAAAGGTTCTACACAGCTGTGATGTTTGGAATGCTACCACTGGCAGCAAAGAGCTGAGCACATCTGGGACCACAAAGAAAAAGCAGCAAGAGTGGCTGTCTCTGTGTAAGGGACACACACACACACACACACACACACACACACACACACAGAGAAAGGTTGGGAGAGATGGATTCTTCTCACTCTGTGATGTTTTTTTCGCTTTGAATTTTACACCAGATGCATATCATTTCTATTCAAAAATAACACTGAATTTTTTGCATGTGTTAGTTACAAGGAGACAGTTGGCTGTGCTGGTAAAGAGGTCATTCACGGGAACAGGGTCATTGTGAAGGAGAGGCTACAGAAAAATGCTGTCTTATCTGTTGTCAGAAACAACGACTCTTGCACCGTGGAATGATATTGATTTGAATCGCAATATCCTAGAATCGAGGGACCTGAAAGAAGCAGTATTCATACCCTGAGATAAAGATCCCCACATACTTCATTATAGTGAGCCAGCGGGAAGCTGAAGGCAAAAGGTGAGGCCTTTATTTTTTAGATTCTAGTGTGATTACCTGAAGGCTCTTGGTTAAAAAAAACCACACTACCCATACTTATGATATTTCAGTCATTTTGTCATCATTCCTCTTTTAAATTGACACTGTCAATGTAGAGGTTTAAGAGCAAACTGTTGGAAAATATGTTCAACTCACCTTCAGCATTTTATTTCCTCAAGCTCTCTATTCAAGTACTTTTTGGAATATAAGCAAATTTTCTCTATATAGATGGTTTTTCCATACTGCTACAATTAATAAATAATTGTCAAGCTTCTGCTCCTCTTAGAAACCTTGCATTAATTCACTGGAACAGGTTAAATCCTATTGTAATCAATTTCCTAATAATATATTTGTCATCTCAAAGATTTTCAAGTCTTATTCTCTTGCTCATAGATTATACCTGTTACTGAATGCAGCAAACTCATAACAAATGAAACCATTTGAGCACCCCCTTAAAACTTGCTGTAATGAAATCTCAAGATGAAGAAGAGCATCCAGTACATTACTGATACTTGAAATCTGTAAGAATTATGTCCTTGAGAAATGAGTATGCAGTGGTTAATGTGACTATCAGCTTCCTAGTTCCTGCAATGTGTGAAGAAAGGCAGATACTAAGGTTTCTTTTCTTTGTGATTAACATTTGTTTAAACAATTAATGTTCAATGACGACTCTCTTCAGTGGCCTGGAATATAATACCATAGTCTAAGACTATGTTGAATAATGTTTGTTAAATGAGAGCTTTCACTCAAACTTGGAGGCCTAATCAAAATGTTACTGTCTGCATTCTAATTCTTAGTTTGGATGAAAAATGAAAGATAAAGTAAATCATTCATATTTATGCAGGATCTAAAGAAAAGCAATATGAACATTATAA
>PVIC010038030.1:0-17795 GCA_004025085.1 Thryonomys swinderianus | reverse complement strand
CCACCAACAATCAACACCGCATACCACAATGCCGGACGTGGTGGCTCACGCCTGTCATCCCAGCACTTGGGAGGCAGAAACAGGAGGATTGCTGAGTTCGCGGCGGCTTGCCTGGGCTCCATAGTGAGCTCAGGGCCAGCCTGAACTACAAAGCGAGACCCTGTCTCCAAAAAGCAAAAAAAAAAAAAAAAAAAAAAAAAAAAAAAAAAAAAAAAAAAAAAAAAAAAAAAAAAAGAACAGTTAGTCTTAGTCAAAGAGTCTCGGAGCGGCCCTGCTACACCGGGCACTGGAGAGCTTGAACTGCTATACCTACTTGGTGGCACATATATCAGAAATGCCTTAAAATAAAAATCGCAAACGCAACAGACTCAATCAGTCCTAGTATTTCTTTCCCTTATTCTCAGCCCCAAGTTAAAAATAAAATTCGCCTGCCTCATTTTCCTGTGTGCTACTTAGTAAGATTAGCTGGAGATCTCAACAGGAAAGCAATAGATATAGTAGACGCCATTGTATAGTGGGTGAAAGCCCGGTAGAGATAATTATACAGTAACTCCCACTATATTACCCTTCAAAGAAACTGAGCCTAATATTCTCCTCCTAAGCAATTTAACCACCTCTTTTAAAGAAAGTAGAAGATATTATTTAGAGAATGAAATAGCTACTGTATATAATCAGGAGGGAGAATTATAGCAGATTATTATACTCATTTGATAAGTGAATAAAGAGCTATGCTCAGTGCTTTGTATTGTACCTCCTAAGTAATTGTTCAGTTTTGCTAACTGTCCTTTTAAAAAGAAAAGAGATAAAGAACTGTTAAAAAAAAAAAGTCATTATACTTGTTCAGGAAGGTCTTTCCCTCTGGGCACAGATTAAGTCTAATTTCATGCTCCGTGAAAGTGAAGCTCCCTTTGGCCTTTAAATGTTTCACAGTGGTGATTTCTTTACCTTTCTAAAGACAATGTTCATGTGTAAACACAGGCACCATTATGAAAAAAAAAATAACAGGAATGTGTTTTAAGATGTACCGCACACTTGTACGTATAGATAGTACAGACCGGAGTTTATTGCACGTGTGCCCCAATGTTTTCTTAAAAGAAGTATTATATGCAAAAATCTTCCCAATACTTCTCTGTAGAATCATCAAAAAAGAAATAAAAATCTGCTACCTTGTTTGCATTAAAAAAAATAAACTAGCCGTAATATTGGGGCTAATTTCCCTTTGGTTTACTTTAATAATAACAAAATAAACATCTCAATGTCTAAACTTTGACTCTTTAGAGATTGAGCACATTCCTTAGAATTTGCAATTTTTGTGTTTCATTATCCCCTAAAGAAAGAAAAAGGAATACAAAGAGAATTGAGCTAATTACTCTTAGCGGAAGCTGTGCGGCGCAGCTGCTAAGGGCAGTTGCTGTAATGATGCCCCACTGCCATGGCTGAAATAAGTTGCGCCCTCTACCTGCTGGCTGTGGAACAGACCGCGGGCACACAGGTCTTTATGCTCCAGCTCCTACTCCGTCACGGTGCCCACCTCACAGCTGCGAGGATCACTTGTACCAGCAAAAATATTGATTCTCCCACGTATTTACATTACAGCTATTCTAGAACCACATCTCTTCACATATTTTACGTTTCTGAGTAATTACTCTGAGCCAGGTGGCAGTCACGGTGCGGTTGCCGTTGTTAGCATGTGTTCGTAAGACTTGCTGACCCCGAGAATGGGTGGCATGGAGGGAAATCCTGGCAAAAATAACGGACCCCATTTCTGACATTGTTCTTGCCGCCGCCGAGTACAGTCTCATGAGGAAAAATGAGAGCTTTCATGGTTTTTTATTGGAAGCTGAATTAAAAGTATGAAGAAACTGTAAGAATGATCAGAATGTTTCCATTTTGTTCACTTACATATTTCTTTTTGAATTTGCAAAGAGGGACATATCACTTATGTAGAAATACTATGTATAAATATGTATAAATTTATATATAAATATAAGTATGTACAAATATGTACATTGTATATATAATTCTGTCATTTCTTTCCACAGTATATAATAGCAATTTTAATTAAATATCACTCTGTGTAATTTAAATTGCAGTGATTTGTGTTTCCAGTGGTATAATAAATAGATTAGGGGACCTTATACGGCCTGTGGCGTCTTTGATTTGATGGGATCTTGTATTAAGTACTCAGAATATTGGGCTTCTTGTTATTATGTGGGTAGAAGTGTTGGTAAATATTGGTTTTCAGTGCTAAGGGACCTTAAGGCCCTTGAATCTGAGTGCACTGAAAGAATATTTTAGATTGACCAAAATCGAAAGAACTTGACTCAGTAGCTGCATCCATGCGATGGAAACTCGTGTCTGCTAACACCGCGTGCCCTCCCCTTGCTCTGGACTAAGTAGACATCGCTGAAGGATAGCAGTGGAAGTTTTCTGTGCGCCATCCAGAAAGGGTCAATCAGAAGACTCAGGGACATCAGCGAGCACATTCCAGGAAGTACTTACTCTGCAAACCTCAGTGCTTTAAGTGAGAGTTTGTTCTTGGTCATTGTCAGTTTAGAAGGGGCCTCTGAAGGTCGAGGGGACAGACACCATTTTAACGACTGGTGATCTCTGTAAGAATTATTTGCCACGGCCTGGACAGCACTTGTTGCCTCTGCTCACTCACACCCTCCCTCCAGGCCACTAGGCTGCCAGAAAGCAGAGCTGCAGAGGCCCAGAGGGCGGCACCAGGGATGCCCACAGCGTTCGAAACAGCGAAAGCCAGCTGTCATGCAATGTCACCTGTGGGTGTGATTTGCATCACAGGCTTGTGAATATGTTACGACCTCAGTTGTACCAATGAGAAAACAAGGCCTGAAGAGATCGACCCATCTGTGTAAGAGGTAGAACAGGTACTTCGCATCTGTTTTCTTGATGTAGGAATTGAAGCCAGTCCTGGGGATTACATCTGTGTGCCTGACAGGCAGTGCTCTACCTCTGGGTTGTATTCCCATGACTAGGAATCTATTTAATACTGTAAAAGGAAGAAACAAATGTTCTTGAGAAGTCTGTTGTGAAAAAAGAAGAATGGGGTAGGCATTCTGCCTGAGGCTTTCTGTGATTCTACCTGGATCATCCAAAAATGACTTGGAGAAAAGGTCACTGCTGTTGCCTCCTCTCTAAAATCTAGGGCCTTGCTCTCTGGGCCAGGACATTGACTTACCTGACATCTCCATAGAGTACTGTTGTCCCAGTTAAGGGGCTAGCAGTGTATCCATAGATATGCTTCACTTTGATGTAAACTTTGCAGTTTGAGAAATGTGTCACCTCTATAAACACAGAGGAGTGTAATGATTGCTGTTATCAGTAATCAGTACAGAGTTTGATTTTTGCAAACACACCTCACTTTGATGTTGATGTATCAGGCAGAATGTTCAACACGGGCTGTGGCCCTTGAGCTTGTGTTGCACAGGACTAACAGTGAGCTGGTGATCGGTTGATAGGAAAGGAGTCTCCTTAGGAGGGTTAGAAAGGACCCGTGGAAGAAAGGACCGAGGAGTTGACTGCTGGAGGAAAAAAGGGCGACACTGGTGCATATTTTAGACACACTTTCAACTTGAGGTTAAATGATTCAGTCCTTCTTGGAATGTTTTTTTGCCATGTAGGAAGAGACAGGAAAATATGTTCTTAATATATATTAAAATTACTGCCTGTCATGGGCTGGGGATTTAGCTCAAGTGATACTGTGCCAACCTTAGACACACAAGGACCCAAGTTTGATCCTTGGTATAAAAAAAAAAAATTACTGCCTGTCTTCCCAGCTAAAACTGCAGTCCGGTCTGCTACTGAGGTAAAGAGAGACTTCTGAGCTCTCTTTACCTGGTCTGAGCCGTGGGACCGTTTGGAGGTTTCTCTCTAGGTCCCCTGCCAGCCAAGAAGAGCCCGATCTGCAGAGAATTCCAGGCCTTCAGCCCCTCCAGTCCCCTGCTGCAGCACTGGAGAGACCCTGGGTCCCTCAATCCCCCTGTCTGTTTTTGACAGACACGTATAAAAACCGCCTGGGTTCCTCACCAATCTATGATAGCATTTAATTAACAGACGTTCCTCAAGTGCTCTGAACTCCCTGTTTGGATAGATGTGACTGAAATGTAAAATACCTTTCACTGCCTTATTTATTGCTCCAGCGAACACGCTATGTGCTGGCAGCATTTATCTTCATTTTAATTTTATCTCCCACAAATATAGGCATTAATTTAAATCACATACAGAACATAACAGTTTTTATAGAGTCAAACTTATTCCAGCGTGCTGCATTTTAATATCGCACTTTACCATCTTTTCTCACTTGATTCAAGAATAGTATCTCTTCCTGCCTCAGCATTTAATCTTAGGACAACAGAAACTTTTTTTGTGTGCGTGCATGTTCTTGCTCTCAAACTTTATCTTGTTCTCTGCTCTGTTGTTTGTTGCCTGAAAGTTGTGTGTGCGTGTGAGCACAGGTCTCTGCCAGTCCTGTTCTTCCTTCGGCAGCTTTAATGACAGGCATTAGGGGTGGGATGTAGTGGTCAGCACAAACAATTTAAAACCAAAGCGCCTTCTGCAGCTTCTGATACCTTTTCTAATAGGAACAGCAGTAAGAAAACATCTCACCTCGTAACAGTCATGTACTAAAGCTAAACAATATTTTTTAAACACTCACTTTGTTCCTTGTCCTCTTTTACTTCAAAGGAAAAGTTCTGTCTTTTCCTTCATACTGGCTACTTTTGTGGCAGACAAATCTTTTTTTTTTTTTTTTTTTTTTTTTTTAACCCTGAGAGGAAACATGCTAAATGAGTCTGCTGTGTTTATGGCTCTGCAGCATTCCAGTTCGATGTTCCATCCTCCACAAGGACCTTTCCCCGTCCTTAATTTGTGGCCTGAAGAACTGTGGTCCTCCTCAATTAAGTCTTGCTGAATTGCCTCTGACAAGGCCTCATATTCCCAGAAGTCAGGGACATGGAGACAGTAATAGCAAAAGCACCACCATAAAACAACACAACTTTGGAAACCGTTCTAGGCTTCTTTTAGAAGCTTTCAGGGTGCTTTCCCTTCAAGGTTATAAAGGTTTTTTTTTTTTTTT
Source organism: Thryonomys swinderianus (assembly GCA_004025085.1). Lineage (NCBI taxonomy): Eukaryota > Metazoa > Chordata > Mammalia > Rodentia > Thryonomyidae > Thryonomys > Thryonomys swinderianus. The sequence continues at coordinate 12,697 of PVIC010038030.1, read as the reverse complement.
TTTTTTTTTTTCCTCTTAAAGTAGCCTTTTTTTTTTTCCTTGGTTTGCAGACTTTTCAATACGTAGCCTTGAGGACATCTGTCCTAGTTTAGGCTTCACTGCTGTTGGTTTCTTAACCTGTAATCAGGGTTTAAAATGTACCGATTATTTTTTCAGTTTTTCATTTTATTCTCAGAACAGCTGGGTGAGACAGATACCATGCTCTCTGCTCACGGAAGAGATATACAGGCAAGGTCCAGCAAAGTTCCATGTTTTTCTCAAGTCACAGAGCTGCTTCATAGCAGGTTGGGATTTGAATACTGTCCACTGTAACTAACATGCTGGTCTGTATAGGGCTTTTGAGACTGAATTCTTGACCTTCTGTTTGATGTAACTCTTCCCAACCCCTTAGTCGTCATGTTACTGGGTGGATTTCGTCTGTGGTAAGAGCATGGTTACCCTGGAAACCCACTAGCTAGAATGGCGATCCAATTATAGCACAATCGCTGGGCTTTTATTAAATTGGTGTTGCTGATGATATGGACTTCTTGAAAGATGCTAAGAAATGGGTTCTTCACCAGTTGTTTTTGCTTCATGATCATCTAAGAGCTATTCTATTCTATCAAACCAAACAAACAAAAATGCCTCTTTTTCTGGTGGAGCAGATTTGGAAGGTTGATTGGGCCATCTGCTTTGCATCCCGGGCTCTTAGCAATGGCTCAGAGAAGGAAACCTGACTGGGCTCAGTTGGTCTTCTCAGTGCTTCTCCCCGCAGGCCAGATAGCTGGTGAGTTAAATCCCTGCTTCAACTACTGAGGCTCAGGCTCTTCTGATGATTCTTATTTCCATTGCTTTAAGTCTGTACTTGATTAACAAAAGGCCCTAGCTCTTGGACGGGTGTTGGTCCTTCATGGCCTTTTGAAGGGCTGAAAATACACGCAGGTTCAGACTGAGCGATGTGCTTCCCTGAAAGACATAGAAGCTGAACAGAACTGAGGTAATGTAGGCAGCGCTGAGCCTGTTGCACCAGCGCTGAAGCAGGGACAGGGTGAGCGGGCTGCTGTGTCATGGCTGAGTTGGCAAATTTTAGCCTCGAAGGACATTGAAGCAGTTCCGTAGCTGTAATGCTACTATGTGCCACACATCATCTTTCATTGACACCAGCTTTGCTCATATCCATTTAATAGTAGAAAGAAAGGTAACACCAGGAGAAGCACTTGCTGGTTTGCAGGTACTAAGAGAAGAGCAGATCTCAGGACAGGATCGCTCACGCACGTCCGAGTTCTTCCCACATCTCAGAGCCTGGCTTCTGCACCTCAACACAAAACCAGGCTTAAAACACTGCCTCTGAATTCTTGATGTGTGAATACACCAGCACTATTTTTGCCTGGCAAAAAAGTAGTATAGGCATGTCTTACTGAAATGAGAGGAAGCCGGGGCGAGAGGGGCTGTATCTTGCCGTGTCCTGGTGTGTGATGGTTCCACTACCAGCTCTGTGACCACTGACCAGATTCCCAGAGGCAGTAGTCCGGAAGGGTGTGGAGGATTGTGCATCTTCAGACGTCACATGCTCTCTGTGAACACTTCTGCCTGTAAAAAGAATTTCTTTCAAGATATTCAGAGGCTACAGTGTAGCTCCACAGAGGCTCCGAGTTACTTCTAGCACTACTCCCACCCCAAAGGAACACATGTAGGATATCCATTTAAATTCTACTTCTACCACTCGCTGGACTGGAGAACTTACATGGTACAGTTATGTTCTAGCCTCTTTCCCTTGCAAAAAAGTAGAAAAGTAGTATTAACAGGAATGCCGCGTTAAGGAATGAGTCAGAATCATTGTGTAAGCTTTGGAGGGGTAACTTCATGTAAGACCATCATCATATTCTTCTGGCCACTGAACAACCCTCACTCCTCCACTCTCCCTTTCCCTCCCCTCCACCTTCATCTGGGAATATCTGATATTTCTTATATGTAATTGTTGGGTCTTGAATTTAAAACGTGTAGTTATTTTCATATCACTTTATCCTAAGAGAAATGAGAAGTAATGAGCACTATTTTAAATGTGTGTGTGTGTGTATATATATGCATATATAATATATATCTTTAATTGTATATATATTTTCATCCATATTAAGTGCCTATGTGTATTTTTTAAAACCTAAAGGGAAACTGAGTATGATGGTGAGTAGTTATATTCCCAGCACCCTGGAAGGTTGAAGTCAGATACCTGCAAGTTCAAATCCAGCCTAGGCAATTCTGTGAGGTAGCAAGACCCATGTATTAAAGTAAAAAATAAAAAGGGCTAGGGGTCAAGTTGAAGGCCCTGGATTCAATTCCTGGTATATACATTAAAAAAAAAAGTTACAGGAAAATACACACTGATAGTAGCTAGTGCTGTGATTTTGGAAGACAGATTTATCTATATATCTTTTAGGTTTCTACAATATGCTTACTTTTGAAATTTTATATAAATATTATGATCCATGTATATAATTCCATACATGTGTAGATCATATGTATTGTATTCTTTTGTTTGTTTGTTTGTTTGTTTGTTTTGTTTTTGAGACAGGGTCTCACTTTGTAGTTCCGGCTGGCCCTGAGCTCACTATGTAGTCCAGGCAAGCCTCGAACTTGGCAATCCTCCTGCCTCTGCCTCCTGAGTGCTGGGATTACAGGTGTGAGCTACCACACCCGGCACTGTGGCATGTGGTACTGATTGCTGGTGAACATGAGTCACCACGCCCAGCATTGTATGTGGTTACTGGGACCGAACTCAGGACCTTGCGTTTGCAAGGCCGGCGCTGGAACCACTGAGCTAAATCTCCGGCCCATGTATTGTATTCTTTAGCTTGGCATCACTGCGGTAAATGCCTGAGATAATCAACTTCTGAGGAGGGTTTCCTTTGGGCTCACGGTTTTGGCAGTTCCATCTATGGCTGGTTCATGCTGTCTCTTCCGGTCTATGGCGAGAAAACCACACTGTGTTGGGACGCATGGGCCATAGTGAAGTGAAAGCACAGGAGGGTCTCAGGAGTCCTCTGACTCCTTCCAGGCCAGGCCTGGGGACCCAACTTCCTCATCCTTGGCTCTGGCTTCGCAGGGTTCCACCACTTGCCATAGTGCCATGGTGAGGAACAAACCTTGGAGAGGCGTACCTCTGTGGGATAGCAAGGGTCCTAATCAAACCATTTGTGTTTTCGTGAATCTGTGTGATGATGCGTGAATAGTTACACCTTTTTTATATACTGACAAAGAAGGTCCTAACAATACACTGAAAAGCCATTGGTTCTCCTTCTTTCCTTTCATACACCCTCTCTTTTGCTTCCTCTTTCGTCCTCTCTCTGCTTTCTCTCTTCCTTCCTTCTAGAAAGTTCTTGCACAGCCTCTTTCACAGGAACAACTGTGAAACCTAGATCTTAAATATAGTATGGAAGAAAAATAAGGTGAGATTTTTGAAAAGAAGTGGCTTGTTCTTACATCAGTATAACCTTGACACGTACTTAAAACTATTAAGATGACACTAAAAATCATAATTTCAGTATTAAGTGGATAGAGTGACCTCTTCTTCACCGCACCCTGATGAGAGAACAGAACCCCTGAACACAGTCCAGTGGTTGCTGCAGCCCGTGTGCAAGTTGAATGACTACTGTGCTTCCTTACTTTCTCTTGTTCTCTTTCCTTTTCCTTTTTACTCTCCTGTTTTTCTCTTCCTTTCCATCTGTTTTTACTTCTACATTGTTTGAAAAATTGATCGATTGATGTCCCAAGAGCCAGGAGCTTTGGTGATCAGTAACGAAAGCTTCTCTACTTTGTTTCTGCCTCTGTCTGAATGTCTGCTACGGGTGTGAATTTGTTCCGTTTCCAAAGCCACCCTTCCCCTACCGTACTTACATTGTGTTTCCTTATATGTCTCTCTCCTTGAACCATGTTCTTTGTCTATTATTAGTTTACTCAGAGGACAGGGAAGGAGTTTTTTTTTTTTTTTTGAGACAGGGTCTCGCTTTGTAGTTCAGGCTGGCCCTGAGCTCACTATGTAGCCCAGGCAAGCCTCAAACTCAGCAATCCTCCTGTCTCTGCCTCCCGAGTGCTGGGATGACAGGCATGAGCCACCACGCCCGGCACTGTGGTATGTGGTATTGATTGTTGGTGGGTGTGAGTCTCCACACCCAGCATTGTATGTGGTTACCGGGGATCGAACTCAAGACCTTGCGCTTGCGAGGCAGGTGCCGGAACCACTGAGCTAACCCTCTGGCCCTGAATTGGAAATTTTTAAAGGAGAAATGTTGTTTCTTACTTTCCCGGATCTACCTTGAGCAGCTCAGCCTGCCATTTTTTTTTTCTTTATTATTCACTTTGAATTGTCCAAGTGAGGAGACCGCACTGAGTGCCGGCTGGCAAAGTCTTCTGCTGTGCGGGGCTCACGCTCGCATGCAGCCTCGAGGCGAGGCGTGATCACCAGTGCCTGCCGTCCTGGTCCACTCAGCAAGCTCCTCCTAGCAGAGCAGAGAGTCAACCTTCTGAGTATTTTCAGGAAAAGGTGGAGCCATGTCCCTAGTCGGGCACCTTTCAAGGGCTTAGGGAAGCAAATATTAATGTTATAAATGATCATCCCCAAGCCTGTCTCAGTTCCAGCCCGGATAGAGTTTTGATTTTAGAAAATCAAATGATTTTAGAAAATCATTCAGTGAAATGTATTTCCCATGCCTGGTAGTCAGCGATCACTTACCAAAAGCAGGGGTTGGTGAGAGAATAAAAATAAACTTAGGATAATTCATATTCCCTTAACCTTTACCAAGTGAGTAATACCAGCAAGGGAATGAAGCAGGCTTGGCTGACCAGCATTTGCACACGGATTCCAGGAATGCGTCTGGAGTTGCCAAAGCAATCTGTGAATCCTGCCAAAAGCATCCAGTGGCCTTTCGCTAAGGGTGGAGAAGGTTGGGAAGATGAAGGTGTGGACGTGGATTTGATTTAAAGCCTTTTTACCCAACAGTTTGCATAGTGTCGAGAACACTGGCAAAAGGATAGGAAACCTGTATTCTATCCCTGCACCTAGTCAATCGCTGTGCTTTTGTTCTTTGTGTGTTGTTTTTTGTGATTTTTGTTCTTTGTCATGTTGTCAGCATTAAATTAGTTGAACATAGATCATACGTGTTCATTATGTCTCCCTGCTGAGAGAAAACTAAATTTTGAAAACAATCATAGTACTCATTTTAAAGGATTAAAAACAGTCCTTTCAGTCGGTCAAATTCTACCTCGACTGGCAATTCCACATCTCACTATATTTGAAAGTGAGATAAATGCTCATCTTTAAACTCTAGTTCATATTGTCCACAACAATGTTGGGCAACAATTGTACCAAAGGCAGTTTTACCGAAAGGTAAGAGACCATCTCTCTCATCTTGTCACATTTTTGAGAAGAATGATGCCATGACAGTTCTATTTCTTAACAGATACTTTGTTTCCTATTTTTAAAAACTAGGACCAAGATTGTCTTCTGCCTTTATTTACTTCATTGTCTATACAATCACATTTTGGTAGGTTTCTCTGTTTCATAATTACTTGCTTTCTCCTTATGGGTTGGCTGAGAGTTTTGTTGGCATTCAGAAAATCCCTGTCTTGTTGAAAGACCCATGGAGATGTGTTCCCAGGCTTCTCAGTTGATAAAATAGGAATAATATTTTTTCCACAAGCATTCTCACTATTTCGTTGAGGCCAGAAAGCTGTATGCAGCAAGGCTGATAGCAAATTAGTGTTGCAATGGGGAAGGCACAGACAGTCTATTTGCTACCCAAAGTCAGAGATCAGCCTGTTTGTTGATGCCTACGGAAGGTATTGAGAGAGAAATTAAAGCAGCAGGAGATACGAGAACCACCGTGGAGAAGTCGCTTGCGTGTCTGTGTGGACCAACTGACAACCTCGTGGCCACAGAGCATATTGGTCAGTAGGGGAGGCTGGAGCCTTAGGGAGAGGCCAAGGCTATTCTCCTTAAGCCCACTTTCTTCCTCCTTAAATCCTCAGCTCTGCTCTGAAGGCCTTTTGGCTGATTGAATCAGGCCTCCCCAGACTATCTGGAATAATCTTCAAGTTTCCCAACGACTTAGGCTTTAGTCACATCTACCACATGACTCCAGGGCCACATCGACATGAGTATTTAAGTGTAGGGACAATCAGTATGGATCAAGTGGCCACTTGCTTTGAGGAAAGGCACACTGTCTTCTAAATATTTCCTGTGTGTGAATTCTCAGTTGCTTTGAGGTTGAAGGCATTTGACTCTTAATTCTCTTGCCTTGGCATTGCTGTCCTCAGCTAACTGTCTGGCCCTGGACTTCATTTACTGCCCCGAGAACAAATGACTGCCTCTCCTCTGTGTGTCTCTGGCATTTCAGTGTCAGTGGGAGATTTCTGGGCCTTCCGTGGCCTCTCACTCCCTTGTTCTGTCATTTCTATTCAGCCACAGTGTCCACAGTCATGGATTTGGCTACTTTTTGACTCCTTCATCATAAAATTACTCCCACCCCGTATTTTTCCAGCGTGGGCTCATGCGCACAGCTCCTCTGTTGCTCTTGGTGACCGCGTTTGCCTTCTCCTACCTCTGTTTCCATTTCGCCGTCTGCCCTCGTCCGTTTCTTTTCCTTTTCAGCTTGGTCTGTGATGCCACAACCCAGGCCATTCTTCATGCATTGTCCAGTCTACTTTCCCCCAGGTTTCACTTTACATCCCTGCCCCTCTCAAGACCGTGCTCACTGCGGCCATCCTGCCAACCGTGCAAGGGTCCTGGACACCTTGGAGGTGTTCTGACCTCCTTCCCGAACAGTTTGCCTTCCAGGATCTCCTTAGCTCCTCCTCCTGTGCCTCTCCGTGGAAGCTGTTTCTTCGGCGGTGGTCACGGTGTATGTGGAGGGTGCCTTTCCCAGGGCGTTTGTTATTCCCCTTCCCGAGTTTGCTGTGGAGCCTCCTGGCCTGCTGTGCCCCCCTAGCAGGACTGCAGTGTTGCCCGTATGAGTCTGCTCCAGCTTGCTTTCTGGCAGTCCTTATCTAGATGTGGTTAACTGCTGAGTGCTGGGTACATTTGGATTCATCGTGGAAATCTCAGCCTTATGATGCTCAAGAGAAAGTCTTCCGGTGTCTCAGCAGGATGCTTACTCTTCCAGTATTGTTTCATTAAATGGTTCACTGTCGAACCACTTTCCAACGCTGGGAGTTTGCATATAATTTCTAGGTGCCTTTGTCCTTTGTTGTTGGCTTCTACTTCTTCACATTTTATAACTCTGCCTACTTCTCTCCAGTTCCACTGGTGGTCGGGAATTTCAGATCATCGACCACTGTGCATTGTGGGTAAAATTTCTGCAACTACACTTTGGTAGCTGCTCACCCATTTGTTACCCTATCCACCAGACTGCTCCTTCATTGGAAATCTACTGAATTACTCCTAACACCTTCGCTCCTTAGCTCAGTGCTGTAACATAGATATTTTTAAAAATAGGAGCCAGGCACATGGTATATTACCTGTATTCTAACACTTTGGGGGACTGAGGCAGGTCAAATTTATCAACTTCATGAATGTCTTCGTTACTTCTCTGCCTGCTGGGACACATTACTGGGCACCCAAACTTTAAAAGAGGAGATGTTTACGTCACAGTTTATATGGTTTTCAAACTCTAGTTGGCTTCCTCCGAGGCAGGGCAACATAGTAGAGAAGCCTAGGAGAGGAGAAAGAATTTGTGTCATAACTTCTGGAAGCAGAGAGACATCAGGGCCTCTCCAGGCCACATGCACAGTGAGCCACTTCCTCCAGTGAGACTTCACCTCCCAGAGTCATATGTACTAATGAACTCATCAAGAGATCGATCCACTGATGAGTATCATGCCATGTGATCCAGTCACCTCCCCCAAACTCCACAGATGAGCACATGAGACTTAGAGGGACATCTGGATACAAGCCATGAAGGTAAGACTAAGTCTCAAAATGTAAAATATAAAAGAAGGAAGGAAAGAAGGGAAATGAAGGAAGAAGGGAAGCCAGGCAGAAAGGAAAAAACATAAAGAAAAGACTGAGGAGTAAGATCCTAAGGGAGGAAAGGAGGAAAGGAGAAAGAGAGGGAGAGAGTGAGGAAGGAAAAGAAACAAAACAGAAGGAAAAGGGAAGAGACTCAGAAATGAAATAGCGAGTGACTCTCCCTTCATACTGTATGGGGTTAGAAGAGCGACCTTTCGCAGTTCATTCTGTCACCTAAATGCCTTCGAGAAAGGAATAGTCGTAGAGAATTCCGCTGAAGAGGCATGCTTCTTTGGCTTCTTCCCTTACTGCTGCTTCTATGCATCCCCACCCTTCGGACACACCTGCCTTTTCTCAGGCCCACAAAGGCACTAGGCTGTACTGCACAGTCGTGTGAACTTCTCTTTGCTCACACTCCCTGCTCTTTATTGCTCCATCTCAACATAGATACCTTTCTCTTACGAATGTTCAGCAACCTCCTCTGGTCTTACTGACTTAGATGTCCTTGCTATGTCACCCTGTCTTCCGCATCCCACTTCCTAATACTCGCACTTCCTACTCTATAAATTCTCCTTCACTTCTTACCCACTGTTCCCAACCGATCACTTGTAAGTCCAAGGAGGACGTTGACTGTTGACCTTGATCATCTTGTCGAGCTTCCAGCCCCTGCTGCCCATTGCTTACTGTCCACCACAGGTTGAACGTTTAGTAAATATTTAAGGAATATTCACAATGTGCACATCAGTCTTCAAAGGAAAGCTCTTCAAACAACAAAATCAAATGGTCTTTTATAAGCAAGGAAAACCCTTGCACAGGCTCCCCCTCTTGACCATAAAGTGGAAAACTTCCTGTCTTTCCTCTTGAAATCTTGGTTTCAGCAAAGCAACACTTCTATCCTTTCTTCCTGCTTCCTCATAATCCCATAATGGAATATAAAGAGTGTGTATTAATCCTCAGTTGATCGCATTGTTATGCATTAGGTAAGGGGAAAAAAACCCCACAATCCTATTTTTAGCCTTGCTTGGGAAGAAATTTCTAGGTATATTATTAATAATGAATATTCATGAAGCGCTGCTTCACTTTTTTATCAAGCTTTTGCAAGATTTTTTTTTTAACAGTTCTGCATGTTGAAAGAAAGTTCACAATTTTTAAAAGGAAATGTGGCCCTTTTCATTAGCTCCTTTTACCTCACGCTGAGTCATGGATGAGAGCGAATTTGTAGGCGGCGGAGCTACAGGAAAAGTAATACTGTCACTTACACTCTCAGGCTGTTATGCTTTCCAGAAAACTTTTTCCGTAGGTTGCGAAAGTGATTAATCTGCCTTGAAAACTGACGAAGAGGTTCTCTGATAAGAGAAAAAAATTAAATGAGAGGCTTTTCTTCTTTAAAAAATAAGCTACTCTTGCCAGTTTTAGCTTAGAAAAGATAAGTCTGCATGTCACTGTTGTAAATTTTGGTTTCGGTGTGTCGGGGAAGATCTGGTCATGGTTTGAAGCAATCAGGGGACGCTTTCTATTTAACTTACACCTTTTGCCCATTGGTGTGGTTCATCCTTCATGTTACAGCTAAATTATTGATTTCTGCATACTGTTCCTTCCCTTTTTTTTCTTTCAGTTTTCTGTATAGGGATCTGTGTTTTCAATACTTTCCGTACCGTTCTGCTTCTTGGGCCCAGGCCTTTTCAGCCGACCTCTTTTCAACGCTAGAACTGATGAAAATGGTCTCAGCTTCTTCTTCAGTCTTGCTGGAAAAAACTACCTTCATGTAAATGATACCTCTTAAAACTTGGACAGAGATAGTTAATAACTGAAATGAAGCAATCGCTGCTTGATGAGTTTAGATATGTTCTTTCTTTAGTTTAAATTTTAAAAAGCACTTTCCCCTGAAGACTAACAAATTCACAAGGAACTTGAGTGTCTTTCAGGACCCTTCATTTATTCTGGTCACTTTCAGGGCCAAAAGAACAAATAACTTTGCATAGTATAATTTCATATTTGTATAATTCTGCAAAGAATCAGTGACTCATTAGGAGACTTGAGAGCTCTCAGAAGGGTAGAACAACATGGGGAACTCACTGCATTTTGTGGCCTTCACATTTGTTGTTACTGAGACAGGATCGCCGAACTCAAAACTCCGGTATTAAGTGATCCTCGGGCTGGGCGGTACACGCCTGTGCACACAGCCTTTGCCTTGAGCATCTGAAGGCCTGGGGTTTTGTTTTGTTTGTTTATTTATTTATTTATTTTTTTGAGACAGGGTCTCGCTTTGTAGTTCAGGCTTGCCTGGAACTCAGGCCCAGCTGAAGGCCTGGTTTTTGTGACCAGTTCTCATGGATGGTTAAAATGCAGCTTGCACCCTCTCCCCTTTATGTTTTCCACTCCTGAGCCTTAGCATTTTATTTTGGGGTATGCCAAGATATTTTATTCCTGTTCTTCCTCTCCTCATGTGGAAAGCTGACTTCAGAGGCTCTACCATTCTCTGAGCTGCCAGAGGCAGTCTGGGGAATAGAATGGTGGTGATTTCCCTGCCGTGCTGACAGCGTCTCTCCACAGTGAGGAAGGGAGGAGACCGAACAAACTCTCCTCTTCTCTCACTGGAGGACTCACACCCCACACCAGGGACTCCTGGTTCTTTTAGTCTTAAGGTTGAGATCAACAAATTGCTTTTGCCCCTGGGCTACAAATCCAGGTTTTAAAATTCTGAAGTTGAAAATGTCAAAATCGTTTACTATCGAAAGTCTGAGGGGCATCAGTGTATATTTCTATGGGTGTGTCATGGAGAAAATAAGGAAAACACATAAATATATTTGTTTTATATCAGACTTGCTACCATGGTTTCTGTTTTATTAAATATGTATAAAATTTATGTAAACAATTACACACTTCTTTCTGTCTGTCCGTCTGTCTATATCTGTGCACTAAGCAGCATTTTTATGTTATGCCTTTTCACTTCGAAGTGCTGTAGTTCACAGTCTGTGGCTGAGTCTTGTGATAAAAGATTACAGCCCTTTTGTGCTGGAGGGTTAGCTCAGTGGTTGCGGCACCTGCCTCGCAAGCGCAAGGTCCTGAGTTCAATCCCCGGTAACCACATACAATGCTGGGTGTGGAGATTCACACCCACCAGCAATCAGTACCACATACCACATACCACAGTGCAGGGCATGGTGGCTCACGCCTGTGATCCCAGCACTCGGGAGGCAGAGACAGGAGGAATGCTGAGTTCGAGGCTTGCCTGGACTGCAGAGTGAGCTCAGGGCCAGCCTGAACTACAAAGCAAGACCCTGTCTCAAAAAAAAAAAAAAAAAAAAAAAAAGATTACAGCCCTTTCGGAGAAGGTCTCTTTAGGGTTAGAAGAAATGTCAAGATCTTTAGCCTATCCTATAAGATGAGGTCTTTGCTACCTAAAGAAGTGAGTGTCTGGAGGTTTGTTACATTTTATGGCAACGTGTAGCAATCTGTGAACCAAGACAGGGATGGGCCTTCTTGGCATTTTATTGTTGTTGAGATTAGCTATCTTAATATAAATTGCTTGCAGCATTTCTAATTTGGGGACGTTTTGATTTGATATTTTTAAGAAGGAAAGCTTCTATACATATCGTGGAAGTATCTATTTCTTAACTAAATGCCAGCATTTAAAAAATCTAAACCAAAGAGTAGTCAGGAAGTCATGGGAGTGAGATATGATTATGGTTTTTGTGGGAGAAAAGAAGAGCCCTGCAGGGAACAGTGTACGTGCAGTAGATTGTGAGCTGCTACTAAGCAGGTCTCATTCGTCCACGTGGGCTGTGCTTCATTGGAAAAAGAAAAAGGAAACTTCTGGAAGTATATTGCAAACAAGTCGGTGAGACTAAGTCATCAGGCTGTCTGCTTTGAAAGTTAGAAATGGTTGGCTGTCCATAAAGCATTAGCCATTTCACTAACAAATGCTTTAGAAAAGCACTGTGTAAGGGAAACGAACCCACAAAATGCCTCGGACTATGTGTGCTGGTTAGTTCCTTCTCCCCTCATCCTGCCTGGCCCACCGCCCTGTGCACTGAATGAGGAGAAATTATGTGTAAAATACACAGTATCGTTCATACATATAAATAACAAAACTTCCTTTTCAATTTTTTTTAGTGTAACATGGGCATGTCCAATGCATGGGACTATGGGTTGGATATGCTTTTTTTTTTTTTAAGATATTTTCACCAAAGAAGGATGACATTTAAATGTTTTGCTAGAAAACTTGATTCTACTAAGGACTGCAGTACAAGAGGCCATTTATAGTGACTGTTTATTTTCATGTTACCCTACACAGTCTGCAAAACCAGAGTGCCAGATGCTAAATTCTATCAACATAATGCATCTTTAATTAAATATTCTGTTTGGAATACAATTAATAATGTGGTCTGCTTCCATAACTTTCTTAAGAAATTACCATAATTTTATATAATAGGCTAATAAAAAGCCAATGTGTTTTGAAACAGCCTTCTCTAAAGTGGTTATATGCCTTGTCTCTGTTGAATTTTGAATTTAGATTCAGAGCAACTGGACCGGAATTATCTCATGCAATGTACTTGGAACTTTAAACCATCAAGGAATCTCTCAAGCTCTATCATTTTGCTTCCTCTAAAATGAAGTTGATTTCTTGTTTTTCAGTGAGCTCACTCACTAAGAGGTTTAGGGAACAATTTCCCTTCTCGCTTTGTACCCCTACCCCTCCTCCAGTTTTTTTTTTTT
>PVIC010038029.1:0-17818 GCA_004025085.1 Thryonomys swinderianus | reverse complement strand
AAAAAGCTGAAAAAAAAACTTGGAAGAAATGAGCAATATTAATAGGTCTTGGTAAGGCTGTGTGCTCAAAATTTAATCATATTTGATCGAGAAAGCAGTTTAAGAAAATAAGTATCTTTCATTTACAGATGGAAAAATGGAGATTCACAGGTTGCAAGTTCAGCCTCCAAAGCCTGCTGCAGTGCAAAGCTCTTAGAACTCTTAAATCCAAAGCTTCTCCTAGGTATGAATTAATTTTACTGTAGATTGGACTAAAATTGTGTAAGTTACTTATGAGTATTTTAGGTATTCAGACTTGATTGTCTTTGAGGATGGCATTTCTTGCTTTTTCCACCCTTTTATGTTTTCTAATCCATATCCTAAACCCTGTGCTCCATAATCTAATTGATAAATGCTCAACTGCATAAAATGCTAGTTGATTCCCTAGTGCAAATTCTGGCTGTGTCAGATAGTCTATCCTAAATTTGTAAAAGATTTCACATACTTGGGCCGGAGGGTTAGCTCAGTGGTTCCGGTGCCAGCCTCTCAAGCGCAAGGACCTGAGTTCGATCCCCGGTAACCACATATAATGCTGGGCGTGGAGACACGCCCACCAACAATCAACACCACATACCACAATGCCGGACGTGGTGGCTCACACGTGTAATCCCAGCACTTGGGAGGCAGAGACAGGAGGATTGCTGAGTTCGAGGCTTGCCTGGGCACCATAGTGAGGTCAGGGCCAGCCTGAACTACAAAGCAAGACCCTGTCTCAAAAAAAAAAAAAAAAAAAAGATTTCACATACCTGAATGCAAAGCAAATCCGTTTTGCATTCTTTAAAACTAGACCTTTTTTTAAAAGAGGTGATTAGCACTTAATTCTCTTTTATTTCCTTGTAAAATAGGTAATATGCTATAATGTTGTAGCAGATTTTTCCTCCTGGTGAAAATATATGTAGAATACTAAATAAAGCAGTAAAAATTGCTTGTCTGCAAAGTCATAGATGTGAGATCCTCCACAGTACCTAAAACAGACCTAAGACATGAGAGCATCTCCCTCACTCCTTCAGGTTCTTAGTTTGTGATCAGAGGACTCTTGAGCAGATGTCTCTGACTGTGCTTTGGTCATAGATGTTCTTACACTACAGAGCACTAGTTCATGTGAGTGAATATGTGCTGGCTTCGATTTTTTTTTGCATATGATTTTTATCACCATCTTATTTAATAGTGAAACAAGTTAAAACAACCTTGCCGGGCGTGGTGGCTCACGCCTATAATCCCAGCACTCGGGAGGCAGAGGCAGGAGGATTGCTGAGTTCGAGGCTTGCCGGGGCTACGTAGTGAGCTCACAGCCAACCTGAACTACAAAGCAAGACCCTGTCTCAAAAAAAAAAAAAAAGTTAAAACAACCTAGAAGGCCAGCCAACTAAGTCACGAAACAATAATATTCTGCACAGCAACTAAAGTTATTGACATTGCATTTGAGATGAAAAATTTACAGAACTAGATGTATTTTGATTCCATTTGAAAAGCCCTTATTCTAGGAGGGGAATGGGAAAAGAAGAAGCTGCATCTTGTACAGGTAACAAATTTTCTATGCAGAGTATTATGTGTATCTAAAATGTACCAATAACATAAAAAATAGTGGAAAATCTTTTTATATATGTGTGTGTGTGTATGAGTATATTCAAACAAGTCTAAAGGTAGGCTGAAATGCAGTAATAGTAGTAGGAAGATAGGAAAAACAAGATGAATCTCAACACAAGTTAATATAATACTTTAGAGTATTCTTCAATTTTCCTATACCTTTAGTGTTTTTATAATTACATATAATTATAAAATGTTATGTCATTTTCTATAATATAAAACAAAACATTGAACAGACAAAATTTGAATCAAAATGTAATTTGCATCAAGCACCTTTTAAGAAAATCTACAAGTTATTGATTATAAACCTTTGATGATGAAAAGACCTTGGGATTCAGTCTGGTCTAGATGAAAATCCCAGCTTCACTTGATAAACTTCAATTGTCTTAAGTACCTTGTATTAAAAGATTTAGTACTGTCACTTTTGCTTAGAATATATCAAAGCAATAGAGTATTTTAAAGTAAACATGGGTTTCTTTAGCATAAACATCTAATTTGTTGCTCTGAAACCACTAAGGGAGAAAGATACAAATGGTGGATTTCAGAGAACACCCTGCACCACTGAAAAGCAGGAGAACATACACCTCTGTAGTCCTGTCATGTGTGTCCTACAGGACTCCAGGAACTGACCTGCTGTTCCAGTGGGTGTGGTCTGTTTATGAGCCCTAGTTACTGTTAATGGGAGAAGGAATGGTGTTACATGCAAAAATGTGTTTGCCATGCAGAGATATATAATGCAGACAAACAAGTCTTAATACTTTAGTAGTAATTATTCAGTTTTTAAATTCAGATTTATATTTCTTCAGATGTCAAGGTTACTACTGATTTTAGATTTTTCTAACATATGTATTGCTTCTCATAGTTTGAGGTCATCTGGGCTATTTGCTTTCAGGTCAGACTAATTTTGTTACTATAAAGGCCTTCTGTCTACAAAAGTGTTTTTAAATCTGTGATCTTTTTGTCCAAAACTTAAGTCCTGTCCCCCGTACTCCATACTTGTACCGCACTTCTCATGTCTAGTTGCTTTCCCGAGACTGGGAGTAGGACACCACAGGGGAAGAGACTTTTTTTTTTTTTTTTTTTTTGAGACAGGGTCTCGCTTTGTAGTTCAGGCTGGCTCTGAGCTCACTATGTAGTCCAGGCAAGCCTCAAACTCAGTAATCCTCCTGCCTCTGCCTCCCAAGTGCTGGGATGACAGGTGTGAGCCACCACGCCTGGCACTGTGGTATGTGGTATTGATTGCTAGAGGGCGTGAGTCTCCACGCCCAGCATTATATGTGGTTACCGGGAATCAAACTCAGGACCTTGCACTTGTGAGGCAGGCGCCGGAACCACTAAGCTAACCCTCCGGCCCAAAAATTGTTTATTTTTAAGAACCCCTGGAAAGAACAGGGTCTGACTCTTACAGACTTTGTCTCAGTTATTCAATAAATTCTTATGAGCAAATAATGCACCAAACTGCAATATGGTGTGAAAATATCCAAAAGCAAAACAAAGAGAAAATCTTTGCCCTGTGGAAACTCCATTTGGATAGCAGAAAGATTGAAAAATAATAACTATATAGCATATTAACTAGAAGATGAGAGGTAAATATGGAAAAATAGGACAGAATAAGAGATTTCAGTATTGAAAGGAAAACTGGTCAGAGAAGGCATTAAGGTAACTTGAATCAAAGTTGTAGGACAGATGGGACAAAAACTACTCGTATCTGGGAGAAAAGCACGTCCAGGCACAGAAAAGAACAAAGATTTTGAGGTAGAGCGTGCTCAAATGCTTAAAATGTTAAGGTAAATGTGGATATAGTCGTGAGTAAGCATTGTAATAATAGGAGAAATCAAATCTAGATTAGCGCTTTCCCTTAGAATTTATTGACCATGTATTACATGCTAGATTTGGTCCCTCGGAAACCCTCTGTACACCCTTCTCCTGAAAAGAATTTACAGCTCTTTACCATAAAAGCCACACATACTATGTAGAGAACCTAAGTCTACTAATGGAAATTTAATTAAATGTGAAATGTTTCACAAGGCTCCAAGACCCATGGCAGAAATGAAAAACAGTTATTAGAAGTATTACAAAGAGGGCCAGAGGGTTAGCTCAGTGGTTCTGGCGCCTGCCTCCCAAGCGCAAGGACCTGAGTTCGATCCCCAGTAACCACATATAATGCTGGACGTGGAGACACACCCACCAACAATCAACACCACATACCACAATGTCGGACGTGGTGGCTCACGCCTGTAATCCCAGCACTCGGGAGGCAGAGACAGGAGGATTGCTGAGTTCACGGCGGCTTGCCTGGGCACCATAGTGAGCTCAGGGCCAGCCTGAGCTACAACGCGAGACCCTGCCTCAAAAAGCAAAAAAAAAAAAGAAGTATTACAAAGAGCCCGTGGTTTTCTTGAACTAAATAAACACTAAAGAGTTGGTTCCTAGAGAATATTGCTTCTATTGGACTGTATACCTAATGTATATTGTCATATTTTGTCTCTGAATTTTTTTGCAGCATTTATTTTCAAATCTTATTTTTTCCCTGAAAAGCAAAGCTAGTATATAAATTAAGGTATGTGTCCATAAATATGTGGGTCCAACAAAGTCTAGTACCGTGTAGTAGTCACATCTTTATTTGTAGCTCGCTTAATTGTTCCTCTGTGACTATTCTTAACCCGAAGCCACCTGGAGAACTTGTTCAAACAGTTTGGGCCTGTTTCAAGTCCAGTATTCAGGGGATAGGGTTAGACTCCTGATTTTACATTTTCATCCTGTACACAGACCACATTGGTGCTTCTGATCCAAGGACAATATTTTGAAATCAACCACATTACAGTATCATTTGTCTCTTCTGAATGGAAACAAAATCAGATATGAGAACAAATTATTGATACATCCTGTGTTGATATTCAAAAGATTATAGATAGAAAACTTTGGGTAGCGCCTATAATAGTTTAAAAGATTATACTGTCATACCATACTTTGGCAGGGAAAAAGTACACCTACAAATTGAATCAAGTCAATCAGAACATCCAAAACCAGGTAAGATTATTTCATACGAGGCAAGCAGCTAGACAACACTCCCGCACATTGGATGAGGAAAAAGGAACCTTCCCCTACGTCTCTTGTTTTCTAGAGAAAAAAACCTGCCACCTCCAGGTGTGGAAGTCAAAGGTCCTGCAGTGTATGTCTCTCTCAAGCTAAGTTCTTGGAGCAACACGGCTGCCTTCTTACTTCTGACATTGCAGCTTCCTGAGGAGGGCACAGCATACTAACTACTTCACTACAGAGCATCTAAAACACGCATCTCTTTGCTCCAAGATTTAAATGTCCAGTTAGCTGGGACCCAAATTACTGTAGATAAACTTGCTCAGACTGAGAGAAGGGATATTTAATGAGTGTTTGTAAGAATACACGTCAGGGGCCCGAGGATTAGCTCAGTGGTTCCGGCACCTGCCTCGCAAGCGCAATGTCTTGGGTTTGATCCCCAGAAACCACATACGATGCTGGGCGTGGAGACTCACGCCCACCAGCCATCAATACCACATACCACAGTGCCAGGCATGGTGGCTCACGCCTGTAATCCCAGCACTCAGGAGGCAGAGACTGGAGGACTGCTGAATTTGAGGCTTGCCTGGACTACATAGTGAGCTCAGAGCCAGCCTGAACTACAAAACAACCTGTCTCAAAAAAAAAAAAAAAGGAATACACATCAGTAGTTCTCAAAGAGGTCTCCTGAGGCCAACAATATCTGCATCATGTGAAAATATAAGAATGTAGATTATCTGGCCCTACCCAGACCTACTGACAAAAACTGCAGGCAAGAATTTAGCCCCTATTTTTCAACAAGCCTTCCCAAGAGAGAATGTGAAATATGGTTAAGAATTAATCACCTGGGCTGAAGGGGAACTAGGGATTGAGAAGAAAAATTACTTTTTCAAGGATATTAGGAGCAAAAGGAGTTATCACTAAGGAGTGAAAAATCTCTAGCTGTATACCACTCGTCCCACTCCTTTAAAAAAGTAAGTAGGAAAGATTTTGATGTCTGAACCAATTGCAAAATTTCATAATCAGGTGAAATGAGGCTGATTCACCTCAGAGAGTGAAAAAGCATGTTTTTAAGGGGATTCCTATCCAAGAACCCAATGAAAGCTTTTGGTTTGGGAGCAGGTAAAGTTACACTATAGAACAAGTGCATTATTTGGTGCTTAGCAATTTACAGGTAAACAATGGAGAGTAGGAGGGTGGGTTGAGATAGTGGAAGGAGTACATTGCCTCTTCCTGGAAGGTCAGCGGCGTAAGTGACCTTTGGCAATAATGACACTGAAACTGGGCGTCATCTCAGTTCATTGATCTCATTCACTAGAGACAAGTTTCTTTCTTGCAGCTAGTGGGGGAAATGGCTATAACTGGCCAACACCCCAGAGGGAAGAAATGCTTTCTCTAATTCCAACGTTCAATATGTAAAATTCCAGGAAATAAACCTCATCCCTTGAACTAATTTCTTTTTCCATGAAATGGAAATGCTGTACTGATTGTCATTCTGAACCGTTGTTCCTCCATTTCAGCTTTAGCTGATACAGAGGAAAAGAAAAAAAGTCTTAACATACCCCCCCAAAAAAAAATCAGGAAAGAGACAAAAGGCAAGTGAAGATAACTGGCAGGAATGTAATCTTAAGAGGATCTTAAGTACTGGAGTTTAAACCTTGAATTATGGTGACCACTGTTTAAGAACAGACTTGTAATCAGAACCCAGGGAAAATTAGCTGGAGTTATTCATCCAAAATACTGACTGCTTCTGTGTGTCAGAGGTAAGGCAGTGAGAGGTGTGAGAGGTAAGGCAGTAACCAAAACTGGCCAAAAACTCATGTTAATGAGCGGAGGTGGAAAAACAGGTTAAAAAGTCTTTGGAGAAAAATGCGAATAATAAAAAGCAGGGTAAGAAACACTGAGAAGAGTGTGCTAGGGAGAAAAATTTCATTATAAATAGGCTGGTGGAGGAAGGCATCACTGAGCGACTGAAGGAAATGACTGTCATTCTTCAAGGTTCCTAGGAAAGAGCCTTCCCGGCATGTGCACTTGGAACAGCGTTGGGCTAGTGAGTAGAAAGGCTGTCACGAAGGAGCAGGAATGTGTGTGTGTGGCTGGAGCCAAGTAAAAAGGGGCAAAATTAGTGGGAGATGAGGTTGGAGGTCTGCTGGAAGGCCAGGTTGTGTGTGACCTTTAGAACATTCTAAGTTCCCAAAGCTTCTAACAGACTGGAAGCTTCTGGAAAGATGTGAAAGACGAATATACAAAGTATACTTGAAAATGTAATGAATGTTTCTAATATTTTATTGCAGTAAAAGACAGGCATGAATCCCTCTCACTTTAAATACACTTCTCCCATTTTACCACTTTGTGAAGCAGTTCTGGAAGTCGTTTTTTGTGTCAAGGCTGTGCTGTCATGGCTGCCTTGATTCTCCGAATCCAGTCAGAATGTTGACCTTTCTTGGTCTTTTTTTTTTTTTTTTTTTTTGCTTTTTGAGACAGGGTCTCGCTTTGTAGTAGTTCAGGCTGGCCCTGAGCTCACTATGTAGCCCAGGCAAGCCGCCGTGAACTCAGCAATCCTCTTGTCTCGGAGTGCTGGGATTACAGGCGTGAGCCACCATGTCCAGCATTGTGGTATGCGGTGTTGATTGTTGGTGGGCATATCTCCACGCCCAGCATTATATGTGGTAACCGGGAATCGAACTCAGGACCTTGCGCTTGCGAGGCAGGCGCCAGAACCACTGAGCTAACCCTCCGGCCCCCTTTCTTGGTCATTTTGACTTTGGGGAACACCCAGCAGTCTCAGAGTGCAAGATCTTATAAACAAGGTGAAGGGGGCCATATTGTAAGGTTTTTATAAACCTACTTTTCTATTGGCTAGTACTCAGCAAAACATTCATTTTATTCTTGGTCACACCTTATAAAGATAGTCATGAGAGAAGACTTCCAGAGCTGTTTCCCTAAGTGGCAAGAACGATGGGATAAGTCTGTATAATGCAAGGTGGAGAACTTTGAGAGGCGCTATTGGCAATGTGTCTTTTACTGTGATTTTATTTGAACATTCACTCTATATGTTGATCACCCCTTCTAACTTAGCTTTTAATAGGGCATCCCCTAGACCACATAGGAGAACTGCAGTAACTATAGTCTGCATAAAAGAGAGGAGCATCTGGGCCGAGGGAGCAATGGTGTTGATTATAAGAAGGCATAGGACTAAATTTGTTTTGGAGATAAGAGACTACAGGATCGAATTTGGGTATGAGGGAGAACTAAGGATTTTAGTGCTGTGAACTAGATAGGTAGCATTGCAATTAATTTAGGAGCAAACGCAGTAGAACAAGTTTGTGTGTGAAATACCAAGTCCTGATATGTTAAATTTGAGATGCTTATTAGTTTACAAATGTGGTGCATATTCGAGTCATGTTGTTAAGTTCAGAGCTAAAGTCCAAACTGTAGGTAGATATTCAGGAGCTTGACCATAGATATCCATAGTATGCAAGTTTCTGAGTCTGATTAAAATTCCTGGGGAGTAAATTCAAATGAGAGTAAAGGCCCCAGGGATGCAAAGGGAATGAGGGGGAAAAAAAAAACAGAATAATGAAGGTTATCAAATGAGATAGAAAAAAAAAGGAGACATTCTAGAAAGTGAAGAAAATGTTTCCACAAATCAATGAGTAGTATTACACTAAATACTAAGAACTGATAATTAGGTATAGCAATATTGACCTTAACAGCCATTTCAGGAAGGTGGTGAAGATGAAATCTTGTTTGGTGAAGACGAGAGAAAAACACTGAATTTAGCATATACAGTATGTCTAAGATTTGACCACAAAATTTGAGGGGTCAAGGTCAAAAAAGCAGCACGAAAAAGTAAAGCCAACATTCAGCACACTTTTCTCCAAAGCTATTTGCTGATTCATAATGAATGGCTAAGAGACTCCTAAACCAAGCCTAGACATGTTATTATTCATGGGATGTGAGGAATCAAAACAGGAATTCAAAGCTTGTCCAAAAGGAGAAATTGCATTTGTTTTGGATCCTTGAAAAGTGAAGGAAGTAAATCATTGCAAAGTCGGAAATAACTCAAGCCTGAATAAGAATAAGATGATTTGTTCTTACCCCATTTCCCTGGCAGAGGTAAAGTATATCTTTTCTGGAAGAAAGTAACATTATTCAGAGCCTCAAATTGTTATAACTTTTTAACATAATGTTCAATATGTGATAAAAAAGTAAAAAGGAATACAAGATAAAACCAATGGGCATGGGGCCGGGGAGTTAGCTCAGTGGTTCCTGTGTCTGCCTTTCAAGCACAAAGTCCCAAGTACGATCCCTGGTACCACATACTACAGTGCCGGGCATGGTGGTTCATGCCTGTCATCCCAGTACTAGGGAGGCAGAGGCAGGAGGATTGCTGAGTTCAAGGCTTGTCTGGGCTACATAGTGAGCTCAGGATCAGCCTGAACTACAAAGCGAGACCCTGTTTCAAAAGAAAGAAAAGAGGGCCGGGGGGTTATCTCAGTGGTTCTGGCGCCTGCCTCGCAAGCGCAAGGTCTTGAGTTCGATCCCCGGTAACCACATATAATGCTGGGCGTGGAGACATGCCCACCAACAATCAACACCGCATACCACAATGCTGGACATGGTGGCTCACGCCTGTCATCCCAGCACTCGGGAGGCAGAGACAGGAGGATTGCTGAGTTCGCGGTGGCTTGCCTGGGCACCATAGTGAACTCAGGGTCAGCCTGAACTACAAAGCGAGATCCTGTCTCAAAAAGCAAAAAAGAAAGAAAGAAAGAAAAGAGAGAGGAAGAAAGGAAGGAAGAAGAAAGAAAGAAAGAAAGAAAGAAAGAAAGAAAGAAAGAAAGAAAGAAAGAAAGAAAGAAAGAAAGAAAGAAAGAAAGAAAGAAAGAAAAGAAAGAAAGAAAGGAAAGAAAGGAAAGAAAAAGAAAGAAAGAAAGGAAAGAAAGAAAGAAAGAAAGAAAGAGAAAGAAAGAAAGAAAGAAAGAAAGAAAGAAAGAAAGAAAGAAAGAAAGAAAGAAAGAAAGAAAGAAAGAAAGAAAGAAAAAGAAAGAAAGGAAAGAAAGAGGGAAAACAGAAAAACACAATTGACATTAAAACTCAATCAGGAAAGAGAATCAGTGTACTATAGAATGCAGAATTTATTGTAGCAGCAACAGTACACAATTATAAGAGAAACTAAAGAAGGGCAATTCATAAAGGCAGTTTAGTGGCTAAGAGAAAATTCCTGAGCCAAGCCTACTGCACTGATCTGACTGAATCAGATAAGCTTATCAGAGAAAAAGAAGCCATGCATTTCCAACTGAAGTGGACCTTTAAAAGAAAGCTGTACAAGTTGTGTGGAAGGTAAATACCTCTTCATCTGGTGATGAGCCTGAGTCGTTGTGATCCCCAGGTTGTGCAGCTAGGAAGAAAAACTGGAGAGAGCAGGGAACACAAGAGCAGACTGATCATCTTCCGACAGTTGTATCTTGCCACTTCTAACCACAAATACTATCAGCGTATTAGAGGCTGCTTCATTTCTGCCTTCCAAATCTCATACGCATTTCTCTTTTGGCTAATTCTCACCAGAGATAACCAGATTTTTGAAATGTAATTGCTGTCTGATGAAGCTGACACTGTATCCAACAGTGTTTATGAGAAATAGATTTTAAAATAGCTGTAACTCGCAGAAAACTAAAGACCTAAAAGCGGTTGCCATGGTGAATTCTATCAAAAATTAAGAATTAGGGCCGGAGGGTTAGCTCAGTGGTTCTGGCGCCTGCCTCGCAAGCGCAAGGTCCTGAGTTCGATCCCCGGTAACCACATACAATGCTGGGCGTGGAGACACGCCCACCAAAAATCAACACTGCATACCACAATGCCGGACGTGGTGGCTCACGCCTGTAATCCCAGCACTTGGGAGGCAGAGACAGGAGGATTGCTAGTGAACTCAGGGCCAGCCTGAACTACAAAGCGAGACCCTGTCTCCAAAAAAAAAAAAAAAAATTAAGAATTAGCACAAATTTGTATAAACTTAAGAAAACAAAGGAGGATAAATTGTTTAATTTATTTTGTGAGATTAGTATAACCTTCATCCTGAAACTAATAAACGCATTACAAGATTTAAAAACAACATCCCTCATGGACATTTGTGCAAAAAATTTTTAGCACTATCACAAATCAGTGGATATTAAATATGATAAACCATCATGTTTCAATGTAGTTTATACAAGAATTAAAGGTTAATATAGATTTGAAAGTCAATATAACTCATATTAATGAAGAAAATCATATAAACATTTTAATAGATGCCAAAATGGAACTAGAAAAATGAACAAGTGATACAGAACTCCAAAATAGGCCCCAACTTTTATAAGAACATATCATATATGAAGCACTATTTTTTTTTTTTTTTTTGCTTTTGAGACAGGGTCTCGCTTTGTAGTTCAGGCTGGCCCTGAGCTCACTATGGTGCCCAGGCAAGCCGCCGCGAACTCAGCAATCCTCCTGTCCCTGCCTCCCGAGTGCTGGGATTACAGGCATGAGCCACCACGCTTGGCATTGTGGTATGCAGCGTTGATTGTTGGTGGGCGTGTCTCCACGCCCAGCATTGTATGTGGTTACCGGGGATCGAACTCAGGACCTTGCGCTTGCGAGGCAGGCGCAGGAACCACTGAGCTAACCCTCCAGCCCTATGAAGCACTATTATACAAATAAGTCAACAGAGAAATGATGGTTGGTCTTAGAAAACAGAAAAATTGTGAAACTCAGGAAAGTGATGGAGGATTGCAACTTTAAGGCCAGCCTGGACTAAATAATGATACTCAAAACAAAAAGAATAATTGGGACTATTGCTTATCTAAGTAATAAAGTCAGATCCCTACATTTCACACTCATAATAAATTCCAGATGAATTAGAAGCCTAAATATGAGGACCAAAACATTAACATTTTAAATAAAAAGTAGACTACATCTTTTTGTTCTGAAACATAAGGTAAAAATTTTAAAGATGAAATCATAAAGGTAAATACAGATGTATTTATTGTATTCAAATTAGAAATTCTTGAATTAAGTGGCATACAAAATGTAACAAGTCACATAATGAGAAAAGATATTTGTGAGACATATAACTGATAACTTTTAGGATTAGTCCTAGAACTTGAACTAAGAATTTGGTGAAAGATTAACAAATGAAAAATTAAGAATTAAGATATATCATATACAAATATGAAATGTATATGATGAATGTGATCGTTATGTATATCTAAATTGTATCAATAAACCTAACAAAAATAAGTAAAAGCATTGTTTAAAAAGATTCATTGAAGAGGAAATTGAAATGCCCAATAAACATTACAGATATTTATACTGCTTAAAACCCCTCATAGTTAATGAAATAATGTACAAACTAAGACCCTAAAAAGAGATTTTCAAATTCTAATAGCAAAAGTGAAAAATAAAAATAATGTATCAGTGAGAAACACTAGCAACAGGAATTTTCATGTACTCTTAAGGTGTATCTTAAAAAGTCTCCCAAATTCTTTGGAAAGAAATCTGAGAATTTTCTAGTAGAGACAAAAGTATAGCTCACTCTATCAATCCTGTTTTCTGTGTATTCCCTAAAGCAGTGCTTGTCAACCTCTTTTACAACATGACATACCTAAGACATGACAATAATGGTTTTATACACTGGGGCACAGTTGGGTAAACTTATAGATGACCAGCTCTCACTGTCTGTACCCAGGTAGGACACATTAAAGACATGCATGTACCTATATACTACCTGCTGCAGAGACAGGAAAGACTGCGCGAGCCCAGGTATTTGGAGCCATCCTGGGCAACAGAAAGAAAATCTACCTCCTAAAAAAATCAGGGCACCACATCAACATAAGTATCCACTACAGTATTGTTGGTTGTAACAAAAAAACAGACTGGATAAACTAGTTGCTTTGTACCATACGGCATAATGTATCCATTAATAAAAATGAATGAACTACAACTACATGTATCAACATTAAATAGAAATGCTTTAAAAACACAACGTCTCAAAAAAGTGGCAGAAGGAAGAATTTGTGTGTTACACTAATTATGGACTATTGTAAAATAATGCATTTTACTTTTACATAAACATGGAGAATGAATAGATGTCAAGTTCAAGATAGTAATTTTTTCTGAAAAACGAAGAAGAGATGTCCAGAGAGCTTCATTTAAGTCCACTTCTTGAGAAGAGTGGTAGCAGCTCTGGTTTTATATTATCATGCTTTCTTTTTTATGGACCGCAAAAAGTTCACAATTAATGTTGCAAAATAATTATTCTCAAGCATATTTTTAATTTCATGGCCTTTTTTTTTTTTGAGACAGGGTCTCGCTTTGTAGTTCAGGCTGGCTCTGAGCTAACTATGTAGCCCAGGCAAGCCTCGAACTCAGCAACCCTCCTGTCTCTGCCTCCCGAGTGCTGGGATTACAGGCGTGAGCCACCACGCCCGGCTTCATGGCCTTTTTAATAACTAAAAACTGATGTGTAGTCCTAATAAATAGGAGCAAACTAAATGTTCTACTAGAAGGCAGGATGATGGGCTAGAATCATACTCAGTCTGTCCAGGCAGCTCTTGAAAATCTTCCTCGAACTTTTTACGAGGAGCGTATTTGAAATTCACTGTCTAGTGAAATAGAAAATACTCAAAGGGAAAAGGGGATTAGAGGTAAGTAAAGAAGAGAAAGAAAAAACTTGATGATAAAAAAGGAAGCAAAAACATATAAAGGGGGCAGGGGGACTGGTGAGGAGGGGAATGGGAAAAAAATGAGAATTAAACTGTCATGTATTGGTACAAATTCTCACTGTCAAGTGTGATCATGTGTGAATATAGAATGTACAAATAAATCAATTTTAAAAAAAGAAATTCACTGTTCTAGAAGAGTATCTATTTGTGAAATGTCCATAAATTTCAAGTTTAAAAATGTAGATGATAGTTCAATGTGAAACTATGTAAAAATACATGTAATATATGTGTGCCCATGTAGTAAAAGATCTAGCTTAACAATCATATAGTTGAAGGGTGTAATTTGTTAACTTTACCCTTTTTGCTAATCTATATATTCTCTTTTTAATTTTATTTTTGTTAGTACATATTATAGATTATGTACATATAATGATTATGTTTATCATGAGGAGTTGGTAGATATAAATAAAACACCGTAATTCTTTTTATTTCACTTTTTCCTCCTCTCTCTTCCCACTCCCTCCATCTCCTGGTTTATCTATATTTTCTAACTTTGTGATAGTTAATAAGTATGGATTAGGTAAAAGAAAATATTATTAAATTGTTAAAAGAGGAATTAATTATTGAAAATGGGGAGTATTTTAGAACTATAGACTGCTGTTTTTAAGTATGGGTTAAGTTCAATTATTTTTCTACTGTAGCATTTATTCTACAGTTAATTAGAATAATAAAATAACCAACATGTGTGAAATGTTTGAAAAGCAACAGTAATCACAAGGAATAAAATTTCCCCATCCTCTTTTATAATAAAGCTACATATTTTATATAACTGATAGATGACTAGATTTCTAAATTAAGTATAATGACATTTCAATAGTCTATATCAAAATATGTATTAGAATTTAGAACATGATAAGTAGGACATTTCAAATCCTTAGGAAATTTTGTTTCTGCCTTAGATACAGAAAACTGCAAGGAAAGTTTTTCCCAAACTAATGAGAAATAGAAACTTAAAACTAATTTTTCTTAAACCCTAGAAAATCAACACCACAAGGCTCCAAAATGCCCTGAAAGCTGAAGAAATATAAGCTCCTTGAAGAAGAGAGAAGACAACAGGCCTGACTTGTGGCAAAGATACCAGTCGAAAAGAAGCATCAGGTAAAATGTGTCAGACGTTCTCAAAGGCCAAGTTTGTTCCACATTGTTCCAAGCTCTGTTCCCCACAGAGCTGTGAGAGCCCAGGGCCTAAGGCTGGTTTGCTCCTGCCTGCGGGTGATTTTCCACAGACATCCCTGGTCACAAAGGAGAAAGACTGGGGTAGGATTGAGGAGACACTCAGAAGTCTCTTACGGTGCTGCAGTGTAGGCCCAGAGGTGAGTAGCAGTTTCTGTGAGAAGCACATAGAGCCCCACCCACACCTTTCTTCTAAAAGACACTTACACTTGTAGGGTCGGGATGGCAAATCTTACTCCCCACAGAATGGGTGATACACCATTGAGTGTAGGAGAGTGCAGGTGGGGAAGGACAAAATGACCTTAACTCTTGGGAATGGCTAAGAACTAGTCCTAGATCTAGCCCGTTAGAAGATGACTAACTCTGGGTGAGGCTTATGATCACTGAGAAGAAAAAAAAAAAAAAAGCGCCATCTGAGACACTGAGAGATACAGGGTCTGGCTAAATCTGACCCTGGAGCAGGACTGCAGAAACCTTTCCTGCACTCTCTCCCCAGCAAGCAGTAAATAACAAGCAATAAACAGTGGAAACCTACTTTGGGGAAAAGGAAAGAGCAGAGAGAGACCCTCTCTAAGGCACAAATTTAAAAGAAGGCTTAAAGTTAAGGGAGAGGCAGAATATTAAGGAAGAACATCCAGGGACCAATGACACTCTAAGCGTATGGTAGATCTAAAGGAATTGAAAAGGAATGATACAGAGAACATGAATATAGAAACAACAAAAGACAAACCCAACTTGATTTGAGTGAAATAGCTCAACCCTCTATAGGCCTCACAGAAAAAGAGAGGTCATTTCCAGCAAGAAACAGTGTTTATTACTACTTTCCTCACCATCTTCTGCACTGTATTTATCAAGTGATTAAAAAGTAGAAGATACAGTAAATCTACTATTCCTCAGAAATCATGTCACAAACACACACTCAAAACTCAAGATATTTTTCAAGTAAAATACTTCAGCTCTGACTTCTATGAAAAACACAAATATCTTTCAAAACTGAGTGATAGGGTCTTGGAACTTAGCCCAATGGTAAAACACTTGCCAAGGATGCATAATGCCCTGGGTTTGATCCCTAAAACTACAATAAAATAAGCAAGCAAGAAGAAAAAAAAGATAAATGTTTCAAAAAATGAATGGCAGAGTACTTGTTATAACAGAGCATGTACCTAACACCCATATGGAAATGATAAATATTTGAGGAGACAGATAGGGATTTGAACACTGTACACTCTGTACACATATCCAAACATCACCCAGAACTCCAAAAAAATGTTTGGCTTGTATGTGTCAGTTAAAAAAAGAGAGAAAGCTAAAACAAATGGGAATGTTGTATGGGGAGTGTTTTTCCTTTTTTTCTGAATTTTCTGTGATGTGATATTTATTTTTTAAATTGAACACTGTATTATTCAGTGGAACTCGCATGGAGGGAAAGGCATCGCAGGGAGGAGGAAGTGTCTCAGTCGAAGTAAAGGTGTGCGTGTGTGAAGGCCGGGAGTCATCCTCGGGCCACCTGTCCAGTGAGATCACAGTGGGGTTGCAGGTTGGAGGAAGGCTGGGAGTTGTACAGAGCCCAGGAGATTGCTGTGTACAAAGGCCCTTAGTCTCGGCTCACGGCTAAGTTCCCGGATCATAAACAGTCGGGCATTACAATAGTCTGCAACTCACAACCTGGCATATTTTACTTAGATTGCCAACTTAAAATAACATTAAAAAGGACTCCAGTACACATGTCTAACTGCTGTATGCACCTTTCGGTGCAAGTCAGAAGAGGACACAAAAGAAAGCAATGTCTAGCGGTGAGATTCGGAATGATCTCTTAGGCAGCTCGGAGAAGGGTGTGTTTAAGTTCTGGTGTTTTGTGGAGGGGTCTCCGGCACAGGTCAGGCATCCTTCTGCCTGCGAAGAGACTTCCTCTCTCTCTCTGCCTCTACTTCCTCAGGAAAGCATGTTAGAACACAGAGAAGTGAAAGAATCATAGAAAATTCTGATTGTGCATTAAATTATTTAAGTAAATAGAAAGCTTCTTTCAACAGATGATTTTGAACATCTGCTATGTCTAAGGCACTGGATTTATTTCTCTATTACTAGACTTTATTTACTACATACTCCATGCCTTATGCAGGTAAGTCACCTGTGCAGTAACAGAGAGATTGAGAGAATCCCTGTTTTCAATTACTTCAGTTAAACAGTAGGAAATAACTAAGACAATGTAGCTAGGAAAAAAAGATGTTTCTGAGGAGGCAACATTTGTCCAGAAACTTGGAGAAGTGACAAATAGAGAAAGCAGACAATGGGCTAGCGCAGGACTGAGCAGGATGCTGTGAAATAAGGTGAGAAAAACTAAGAAGCAGAAATGCAGAGCCACATGAGCCAGGATGAGGGCTGAAGATTTTATTCAGAGTGTGAAAGGAAGATTTTACGTCAAAGAGTGAAATAATCCCTTGTCTATCCTATCAGCTGTGAGCATCCCTTATGCCCCAGGCCTGCTTCCTTAGTCCCACCTTGATATGCTTTCCTGCCGCGGCCACCTGAGCATATTTTACTCAGGCCTCTGGCTTTGGGTGGCTTCACCCACAGTACACCTTGCTTCCTACCAGCTCTTAAGAGCCAGCTGAAGTGGCACCACTTCTGAGAAGCCTGGCTTCCTCTGTGTTCCCACAGTGCGACTGGACTTCATGGTTCTGTCCAGTGCTTATAATTATCGCCTATGAACAGGAACATTAGTCCCTCTCACTGGAACACAGGTTGGGCATGGCTTATTTCTGTTTGAGGCCCTGAAATGAGTCATTTCTTCCTTTTATATTTGTACATGCTGAAAACCATTCTAGGGACTATTTTAAGTATAAAGAACAAATATGTGTACTATGATAGGAGGCAAAACTAGCTCAGTGACACAGAAAAAAGGAAAACTGATTGACTCCAGCAAAAAATTACACTACTAGGCAAACATTTCATCATTCGTAAAATTTAATACAAAGTTTCATCGAACACCACTGAAATCCAAAACTGTGTGGTTCTTGTAACCTTTTAGCTTTTTGCCTCTTGACGGTAGCCCAAGTGGTTGATGGCTAACGAGGCGGGATGTAAAAGAAACAGTCACTGCTACCAAATTCTCAGATAAGAAATGAGGAAATTAGAGGAGAGAAGAATGAGTGTGGGGTTTAAACATCACAGCCGTGAAAAGTCCCTCCGGGACCCCTGGCACCTCCTGTGGTTTTACCTGC
>PVIC010038028.1:0-17784 GCA_004025085.1 Thryonomys swinderianus | reverse complement strand
AAAAAAAAAAAAAAAAAAAAAAAAAAAAAAAAAAAAAGAATAACCTATCTTCCTTTGAGCTACTTTCAAAAATAACTACCCACTACTCAGTAAATACTGAGTTCTATGAGATAAATAAGATAGTAGAACAAAGCATTATTTTTAAAAATTATAGCAAAGAAAGATAAGCTTTAAAATGATACCTTTAAAAAAAATTCCATGGAAAGTATCAGCGAAAAGAAAGATGGCCATAAAAAAACTGACAATAAAAATTTTTTATATATTTTGTTTGTTTGTTTTTGAGACAGGTTCTTGTTTGGTAGTTCAGGCTGGCCCTGAGCTCACTATGTAGCTCATGGAAGCATGGAACTCAGCAATCTTCCTGCCTCTGCCTCCCAAGTGCTGGGATTACAGGCTTGAGCCACCAAGCCCAGCTAAAAAAGTTTTATATATTTTAACTCTTTATGAAAACATTCATTGAGAAAGAACTGATAATAAGAATATCACTGTTAAACTCAATGTGTCAGCTAGTGTATAAATGTTATCTCATACAAATATTTTACTTAAAGATCAACATAAAATTTATATCTGAAACTTTTGGATTCATCACTTGATTCATCCTAATTTTGTTTAGGTTTTACCAACTTTATTTTGACATTGATAAATGTATTAACAATATAAAGTTCTATCTACATTTTGTGTTGTTTGTCTTTATATATAAGAGGAGTAGCTTCAAAAATCTCCCACTGAAAAGTAGCCCCTGCTCCCATCCTTGCACCTGATTCTTCAGCGGGACGCACTTCTAGAACTTTGAGGCATATGTTTTCATGTTAGCCTATTAACATCTGTTGGGCCATAAGAACACCTAGGGGTGTGTTTGAATTTTTCAACCTTATGTAAAAATAGGTGTGTCTGTGCATCTTTCAATAGTTTTCCTAGTGATTTAGAAGACATTTATTAAAAACACACACACACAAATGCCGGACGTGGTGGCTCACGCCTGTAATCCCAGCACTCGGGAGGCAGAGACAGGAGGATTGCTGAGTTCGCAGCAGCTTGCCTGGGCACCATAGAGAGCTCAGGGCCAGCCTGAACTACAACGCGAGACCCTGTCTCAAAAAGCAAAAAAAAAAAAAAAAAAAAAAAAAAAAAAAAAAAAAAAAAAAAAAAAAAAAAAAAAAAAAAAACACACACACACAAATGATGTTTCATACTTATGAGGCCAGGTACTCCTAAATACCAACCTGGAACACTTTGATTTATTCTTCACTAACAAGAGACTGTAAGATCTTACTTCCTCACCTACAGAGCACTTCCTGGCTTACTGAACCACTTGATTTCAAAAAGGATTAATGAAGGTGTCAGTCACTGAAACTCAGTTCTTCACCCAATCCAAATTAAATTTTTGCGCCTCTTACCCATCAACCCTGACAACTCATTGACATAAGCTAACTCTATTGAGATTCCACTCCCTAGTGTGTCTGCTAATGATTCACTGCTGCTTCCTCCTCAGTGCACTGTGGAATATTTGCCATTGACTTCTCCTTCACTGACTCTGACACATCTCTAGTATGAGTAAAACTAATGATAGGTCTAAATGAAAGAGACCACAAAAAACATACCTCACATTATTTTAACTGGATGAAAAAGGACAACCTCACCATCCAGATAACATCAGTGTTTGATTTCAAAAATCTGGTGTTTTCATATAATTGAATACTATCCACCGAAATACTGAAACTAGGGTCAATAGTCTGCAATGCAGGTTTCCCTGTTTCAAGAAACATCTTTCTTCAGTATTTTCAACTTCCTAAATACATATGATAATCCTCTTTTTTTTTTTTTTAGATAACTAAATGAGCTTTGTAAAACTTTGCTGGGAAAACAATGACAATAAATGGGTGGTCTCATATAGTTTTTTCATAGTTATTTGAATAAGTCATTTGTGGTTTAAAATAAAATGTACTAACTTCCAGACTGAAATATAGGAATGAAAATTAAGTCTTCTTAGCTCAATAATTATGTAATGAGGTTTCACTCTAAACCAGATATTAAATTAACAAGGCGTCATGTATAACCCTTGACCTTCAGGAGTATATGTATAAGAGCACATGAAAAAAACTAAGTTCACTGCCCACCTGTGTTCATTGTGCCACTACTTACAATAGCTAGGAAGTGAAAGCAGTTGAAGTGTGTATTAACAGATGAATGTACTGCGTAAAGAAAATGTGGTGGACATGCACAAGTGAACCCTATTCATTCACAGAGAAGGAGACTCCCCTTGTTTGTGACAACATAGGTGGAACTGAAGATCCTTGTGTTAACTGAAATGAGATGATACTGATATGTAGAATCTAAAAAGAGTTGATGGTGCAGAAATTGACAGTAAAACATTACATGGACAGGTGGGGAGATGGTGAGCTGTGAGTACTAAATCATAGACAATTTCTTCTGAACTTTATTTTCATAGTACAGTAAGACTTCAGGCTGATCAGACCTCCAATCACCTGCCCAAAGGGTATGGTAGTAGGATTAAAACAAACAATCAAACAGGATCTCTATGCATAAAGTTCTAGAGAACTTTTCTGTAGGCAATGGCTGCAGTTGTCATGCTGCTCCTAGCTGGACAATTGCCTTCCTATCCAAGACATCACAACATCACAGATCATTGAGAAATTCATTGTGACCAGGAAGGTGGGGAGTGTTTTTTTCCCCCCTCCTACACATGTACAGTTCCTGGCTCTTAAGGCAAGAGTCTGGGGTCTAATGGGCTGACTTGCACTTCTACATGGATTTGTAGCTTGTTAAGGGAGGAATCCACCAGAGTAACTATATCTTCAGTTTACACTCTAAATATGATGTCCCCAGAAAATGTAATTTAAGGGTCTCTACTTTGTAACTACCACTTGATTATATAAAGGAACAAGTTCATTTTCTATCTCAAAGATATCTGCTTTAATCAACTCAGAAACAATCTAAGACACATGCAATCCCAGAAGATGAGAAGTGCATATTCCACATAGCTTGCCTAAGACACACTTCAAGACAGAGGCATAACACATTCTAAAATGCTTTCTACTGTGTTGAGATTAGATTTCAAAGATAGATTTATGGTTGTCATGATAAAAACATATACTTCAGGGCTGGGGATTTAGTCTGTGGTTCCAGAGTCTGCCTGGCAAGTTCAAGGTACCGAGTTTGATCCCCAGTACCACATACCACAATGGTAGGCATAGTGACTCATGTCTGTAAACCCAGCACTGATGACCACATACCACAGTGCTGAATGTGGTGGCTCACGCCTGTAATCCCAGCACTCAGTAAGCAGAGGCAGGGGCATTGCTGCAAGTTTGAGGCTTGCCTGGGCTACATAGTGAGCGTAGTCAGCCTGAAGTACAAAGCAAGACACTGTCTAAAAAAAAAAAAGGAATTTTACTGATGAATGAATTGCGGCGCTGACTCAGACTGGGGTACTATGAAAGTAAAAGGGGAAAAAGCCGATAGATGTGGTTACTCTTGACATATGCACTTATTGTAATGTATGAGAAAATATGTTTCTCATATGAAAATCTCTATGCCCGTACATAACTAAAGAGTAAAACAGAAGACAGAGAAATAGGAAGAAAGGAAAAGTTAAAATAATTCCTCAATTTCTCTAATTCAGTGTTTTAAATTTTTTCAGTACGTACGGTAGTTTCATTACACCATCATTTTCACCCAGTGCATTTGAAAGGAATATTTTGTGCTATTGCCTATTTATTTTTTCTAAGACATTTTTTGGCCTATGACAGATACAGTAACATCTTTGCCATTCTTTTAGGATTATGGTACACAGTGCAATAATAATTGCTATTCTATTTTATTCTATTCTATTCTATTCTATTCTATTCTATTCTATTCTATTCTAATTTATTTGTTTGTTTATTTATTTTGAGGCAGGGTCTTGCTTTGTAGTCAAGGCTGGCCCTGAGCTCACTATGTAGTCCAGGCAAGCTTCAAACTCAGCAATCCTCCTGTCTCTGCCTCCCGAGTGCTGGGATTACAGGCGTGAGCCACCACGCCCGGCACTGTAAATGTGGTATTGATTGATGGTGGGCGTGAGTCACCACACCCAGCATTGTGTGTGGTTACCGGGATTGAACTCAGGACCTTGCATTTGCGAGACAGACACTGGATCCTCTGAACTAAACTTCCGGCCCTGCTATTCTTTAAAAATTATGATATTTTGGGCTGGAGATTTAGTTTAATGGTTCTGGTGCCTGCTTCACAAGCACAAGGTCCCAGGTTTGATCCCTGGTACCAAAAAAAAAAAAAAAATTATGATATTTTATTTTTTTCACAAATGTGTCCTTTTTATAGTTTCTGTATCAATATCTACACTCACCACAGGGTAAAAGCTATTAAGAATAACAAATATATTACGAGCAGCTGGAGGAGCAGAAGGAAGATGGAAGACAGCATGAGAGGGGAAAGAAGTACAGTGTCATTTTGGTTTGTGGTGTTTGTCATACTTCAAAGCAAAAATGTCAAGTATGGAATTAGAGATATGAGAGAGAAATTCAGAAGTAACTCTCTGATACATATAGAATTTTGTTTCTTTACATTTATTTAATCTTAACACATGAAAATTACAAAGGAGTGAACTTGCATCCAGAAGAAACCTATTAAACATTTTAGGGGAACTGTGAATCTTTTGAGAGAAAAAAAAGAAAGTTATGAAAAAAGAATGAGTAATAAGATTTGGGGTGGTCAAATACAGATTGCTAAGTGATGACAGCTACTCTTTTAGATGAATATTGATAGACCCTCAAAATTTGCACTGAAATGTTAACTCTCAATATAAGGGAATTAGGAGATGAGTCTTTAAGAAGCTCTACTTAGGAATACCATCATCTTGGATATCAATATGAAACTGGGAAAGAATTGGCTTAAATATTAAAATGATGCCAAGCACAGCAAAGTGTTAAATATTTATATTCTCAAAAATATAAAACATATGATATACCTAAAAACAGATCTCAGTTAGTTTTAAGGAATGATTCAATTAGATTTTAAAATGAGAAAGTGACAGAGATTTTTAAAAGACTTCGGGAAATAATAAACTAGTTTATCCAATGCCTCTCAGGAATCAAGTATTCATCTGGCCAAATTGGTTTCACGTTCAGGTCAGGTGCATCGTTAAAATCAATGCTGGTAAGAAATGTGAATTCTCTAACTACATTTTTCCCAATTCATTCATGGAAATAAGACCATTGGCAATTTCTTAATCAGGTGCCTATAATGAAATGAAGTAATTTGCTGTCGGGACAACACAGGCACATGTTTTAGTAGAAGTTTGAATTTTGATTTATATAGATAATACTGGTATATTTTTTCATATGTTACTATTTCGATTCTATTTATCTTCTTTACTTTTGATTCTTTGTGTTTCAACTGCTTCTGTAGAGTGAATGTAATGGGATCTTTTAAGATATTAATATGAAAGACAATTTTTAAAAGTTGCATTCTCTTTGCATGGTTTTAACATTTAGGAAAGACTGTTAAATTCAGAATAGGATAAGAAAAAGAAAATCAAATAGATTTTTTGCAGCATATTAACAGAAATATAAGTTTTCCATGGCAAATTCCAATGAGGAAAATGAAGAAAAACTTCCGTATTTCTCAGTCCTGATTCTGAACTAGAAGTGGTTCCACCCAAAATATATTGGGCAGTAACTGGAGACAGTGTGTGTGTGTGTGTGTGTGTGTGTGTGTGCGCGCACACGCACGTGCGTGTGCACGCACGTGCATGCACATTGTGTGTCTGTGTGTGTCTGCATGTATCGGAATCTAATTCCTTTTTTTTTTTTTTTGAGACAGGGTCTCGCTTTGTAGTTTGGGCTGGCTCTGAGCTCACTATGTAGCCTAGGCAAGCTTTGAGCTCAGCAATCCTCCTGTCTCTGACTCCTGAGTGCTGGGATTACAGGCGTGAGCCACCATGCCCGGCACGGTGGTATGTGGTATTGATTGCTGGTGGGCGTGAGTCTCCACGCCCAGCATTGTATGTGGTTACCGGGGATCGAACTCAGGACCTTGCGCCTGCGAGGCAGGCGCCAGAACCACTGAGCTAATCCTCCGGCCCCTAATTCCTTTCTATAGACCTAGTATATGCAAACTGAATTGCTAGGTTAAATTATTAAAGTTTTAACCATCTCTTGATATATTTACATTATTTCTCTGGATCTGCCAGCTTTGAGTAATATATTTTTCATATTATTATAATTATAAGCACTTAGTAATTAAACAAATTAGTTTCATCATGACATGAATAAATGCTTCATCTGTCCTTTTCTTATCTCTTCCCCTTGCCTATCTTCCACTATTAGGATGTTTTATTTCTTTTTATGGTTCCCAGTGAGTAAAAAGAGATTGTACTTGTCTGTTTTTACTAGTTCATCTACATTTCACTTAACATGTTGGTCTCTAGATCCATCCTTCTTTTTGAACAACGTTTTCACACTTCTTCATGATCAAATTACATGCTGTTGTGTGAACACATGCTTTGTCTTTATCGATTTTGGATGCCAAAAATTTCCAGGAATTTTAGCTACTGTCACCTACTATGAGGTAGGGAGGGGCACCACTAAATACCTTGCAAAGGGAAGGGAGGTTCTAGAAAAACCGAATAGGACAGTAGTGCCGAGGTTGAAAAACTGTTACATAATATTTATAAATTTAATGCATCCCCTGTTTTTTCCCACCTACAACTTCCATAAAATTCTTTACTATCTCTTTTATATCATATACAATGATAGGATATGATTATTAATATATGATTAGATAAAATATAATATGAAATAATGTAATGGGTTGAATAGTACATTCCAAAAGTTTTATCAATGTAGGCTTCTAAATGTAACTATGTTCACAAGTAGACCATTTGATGTACTTAAGATATAGTCATCCTACTATAAGGAAAGGAAAGGAGATTTTGCAGATATCTCTGTCGTGGTCCTGGCCTCCTGCAAGCAAGTGTGAAAACCACAGGATAGGAAAGTGGGAAAGAGAAAAACACAGACAGAGACTTGCAAGAAACTGAGTCTTGGGCTGATTTAAACTGCCCTGTTACATCCTTGACCCCTTTGTAAAGATAAGGAGGTTGATTGTGTTTTGAGTTGTTTCATTTTCTAATGCCTTCCATTGATTCTTGGATCTACTTTCTGTTGTGTTATTTTTTTGCCAAAACCACGCTGCTTTTATCACAGTAGATTCGTAGCATAATTTCAGGGACTGAGATGCCCTTTGTCCTGCCTTTGTTCCCCAGAACTATCTCTGCTATTCGAAGTATCTTTTAGCTCTAAATGAATTATTGGATTGTTTTCTATAACTGAGTGAGATACTATCATTGTGTTGATCAGAATTCCTTTAAATTGGTGCAGCAATTCTGGAATTAGGGCAATTTTCACTGCATTTGCTCTTCTTACCCAAGAACAAGGGACACCTTTCCATTTCCAGATATTCTCTTTGGTCTCCTCTGTCAGAGAACTGTAGTTTTACAGTAAAAATTTTTTATTTCCTTGGTTTGATTGATTCCTAAATTTTTCATTTTTCATTGTTAATGTGAAGGGCATGCTCACTCTAATTTATTTCTCAGTGTGTTTGCTCCTCGTGTGGAGAAATGCTCCCCCTCCGTACATCTGTACCTCTGAAGGCTCAAGCCTCCTTTCTCATAACTGGAGCCTCAGTTGAAAAGGTGCAGTGTGTAACCTCCCTTTTCTGCACTGAGTTTCAACACCTTGTTCTCCCCAAGGGCTCAGATTCTTCCTTTAAAATCTTTGTTTTGAGGATCCACCTCTGTCTTTGTTCCCTTCCTAAAGTTGCTACAATCCAGCACCTTTTCTCCCAGTCTTGGAGCTACCAACTGATGCTGCTGCTCAACATTCCACCCTGTGTAATTTTCATTTGAAATTATCTCACTGATCAGTATTATTATTAATAATAATGCAGAACTACTTCAGTTGATTAAATAATCAAAAATCACTAGGTTATTCTGAAATCTGAACTTATATCTGAAATTCCCCTGTAGTGTGAATAACATTCAATTTGTGCAGTCTAATTCAAATAACGATTTTTGAGGGCTTTAAAATTTTATGACTCAGAATAACTGGTTGAATACTCGGTTTTTTCAATGAGTTCCTTTAATAATGTATAGACATAGATAAGACATATTCTCATTATTGTTTTGATTAAGACTAGTTTAACTTTCCTTATATTGTATTAGCAGTGATAATGATAAGTTGCAACTGCTATATTATTTTTATATCATTTAATGAGAATCTTTGAAATAGGGCAGGTTATTGGGTCCTGTGACTTTTGCTGTTATATAATCTAGCAGTTTGAAACTAAACAAAATATCATCCTCTGTTCTAACATTTAAATTATAACTAAAATATAAGATAATCTGTAGAATATTACATTCATTCAGACAGCAAGTATAGACTACAAAGCTATGACCTACAAATGCTCTTTTCTCTACATAGTAGATGATGATGGTGATAATGCTGATGCTTTAGTACTCAGGATAAACTCAAGGACTTTGCAAATTTGCTGTAGCCCTACTTTATTTTTTAAAATTATTTTATGTTACTAAATCAGTTTAGGTTACTAAATTATTTTTATGGTTGCTATAAATCTATTATCAAGATTTGAGTAGGACTGTATTCAATCTAAATCTCTAAGGAAGAATCCTTTTGAGTGATACTTGCATTTGGAAGCTGTTGGCCATCCTAGGTGTTCTTAAGCTACCACTTGATTCACTGGGTTTTATTTCTGTTATTACAACTGTTTTTTTGATATCTCCACCATATGCCTGTCTCATCTGTCCCCCAATCCTTTTACTCATATAGAATTCATTTATTGAATATAGAGCTCATTTTTTTTTTTTTTTTTGATTTTTGAGACAGGGTCTCGCTTTGTAGTTCAGGCTGGCCCTGAGCTCACTACGGTGCCCAGGCAAGCCGCCGTGAACTCAGCAATCCTCCTGTCTCTGCCTCCCAAGTGCTGGGATTACAGGCGTGAGCTACCACGCCCAGCATTGTGGTATGCGGTGTTGATTGTTGGTGGGCGTGTCTCCACACCCAGCATTATATGTGGTTACCAGGGATCGAACTCAGCTCCTTGCGCTTGCGAGGCCGGCGCTGGAACCACTGAGCTAACCCTCCGGCCCAAGCTCATTTTAATCCAAGATTGGATTAAGCAGCTACACAGAGGCCTCTGTCCAGCAGTAGCAGGCTAGAGTGACACAAGCCTCTTGCCCCTTCATAATTCACTGTGTTACACAGGAAGTTGTCCAAGGAGCTAACTTCAGTTCCGGCTAAGATCAGTTCTGCTTCAGCTAAATGTATCTCCTCTGAAATAACCATCCGTTCTCTTTAGCAAAGATATGCTTGTGCCTTCATTCTATAGTTCTTCCTGCTTAACACGTTATCAGAAGGTGTCCAAGGCCTGTCCAGTTTCCCCTCTTCCTAGTTTGTAATGCATGAACACTGCATGTTCTGGGAGTTCCCAAAGAAATCAGTCAGTAAGAAATGGCGGTGGGGTTCTGCGGAAAAAGAATGTAGATCGGTGCAACTATTTTACAAATCAGTATGCATATTCCTCAAAAATTCAAACTGGAGTTTCCAGCTATCCTAGATATTCCTCTTCTTTGTAGCCTCTTGACAAAAATTAAAAGCACAATACTGCAGTGATATATTCACCTCATGTTTATATAAACACAATTTGTAATAGCTAAATCTGGAAACAACTCATATGCTCAACAACAGATGAATGCATAAAGATGTTTTATATAATGGAGTATTACCCTGTCAAAAAGAATACACGTGAGCAATTTCTAGATGAATAGATTTGCCCTGAGACCATTCTTAAGTGAAATAAATCAGATACACATGTTTAAATACCACATTCCTTCTCTATTGTAACAAACTGAAAGGGTAAATAAGGATCAAAATGTATAATAGATGTTGGAAAATAGAAATAAAATATACAAGTGAGAAAGAAAAAAGTACAAGGAGAGGGGAAATGAAGAAGTGAAAAGAGAAGAGAATAGAAGGAAAAAATGGAAACAAATCTTTTGTAAATAAAAAGATTGAAGGCAGGTGGATGATAAGGGAAAATAGAATTGAGATATATCATGCATAGGTACAAATTTCTTATGATGAATGAAATCATAATGGATATCTAAAGGGTACCAATAAAATTAATTAAAAATGAAAATTACACTGCAATTAAAATCTACAAAAATTACTCATTCTAGATAAACAGGCTTAAATATTAATTTATTGACTACATTTTCTGCTTTTGCTTTTTCTATCACCTTATTCATTCCTAAATTTAACCCAAAACAGTTTCCTGGACTTTAAAAACACATGCTTGCTGAGCATTCCTTACCTGAGTAAAACAATCTTGGCGCACCCGCATTGTGATATTTAAAATTGTAGCTTTTGATCTGCAGATTTCTCAGGGCTAAATGAGATAAAATATATATACCTTTGAAAGTGTAATCAAATGGTTTGTGTTTTAGCAGTTTATTCATAATTTAAAAAAAAGACCACATGAGAATTCAAATGCTTTGCAGAAGACAGCTCATAAGATGAGGGAGAAAACTAGTGTACGGGGATATTGGTACTTTTCTCACCTAATCAAATGAACAAAACTAAGTATATGCTAGCACGGTAAAATAATGCTATTATCATTGGAGGAAAGTTGATATTTGCTAAAGTAAATAGCTAGGAAGCATATGAAAAAGGGAAGAAGACCTTTAATGTATAAAGAGGTTTCTCTGATGTCCTTTGCACCTCACACGCCCTAGGTCTTCGCAGGCACCCCATTTCCTGCAGCCCGCTCTGCTCACCTGCATGTTTTTGCCTCTCATCAGCATAATCTTTTCTGTATTTGGAGGGTTTTTGTTATTTGTTATTTGACTTTGTATGCTAGTGTGTTTACTTTTTTTAACCACTAAAACTGAGATTGTATTGCATTTTAGGCATCATACAGTCATTATCTTACCTCTACTTCTTAGGTAAATACAGTCCTTTCCTTGAAGGTGTTCTCTAATATTTCCAAAGGACAAACTTTACTGAACTTCTTAGAGGTTTACACATAACAGAATGTATATATTTTAGGATCTTGTTTTAAACATATCTCAGGGGTAAACTTGTGGTTCCCTTATTTTTCTTCAAACCTTAAAAATATACTAATTTTTATGACATTACCAGTATTTAAGAATTTATATCCGAGACTTTTATTTGTACGAAATATTCATTTTGACAAATTTTGAAAATGACTTTTTGATGATCTTATCACTGTATGTTTGGATTTTATTTTAGAAACTGTTAGAATGGTTTGGATTCCTTTCATTATGATGTTTTGTTATTCTACTTATCAACGTTTATTTTTCTGGCTTTCTTATTCCACTGATATCTCCTGGTGAGAATTTTCCATATCTATTTAATTTTATTATGTATAAATTTTCCTTTTATTTTATATGGTTTTTGTAAGAATTTCTTCATGCAATTTTGAGTTGAATCTGTATGTTAAAATGCACTATTTCTCTCATTACTAAACTTTATTTAATCTCATTAAATTTACCTTATGTACTTAATTTTCTTTGTAACAAATTCTTTCTGCCTTATTATGTAATTATCATGTGTGTTCTGAAATATATTTTAAATTTAATCTTTTCTGTCAAGTCTGCCCTATCACATTTATTTCATCTAAGATAGGTTTTTATTTTTTTATATGTTTAAAAATTAAAGTTGTAATTCTTAAATCTCTCTGAGTTGGATTTTCAAAATTCTTTTCCCCTCAAGGGCTCATACACCCGGCTAGCAGAATTTGTAAGACAGCAAATAGGTTCGGGCATCCTTGGCACAGCTGGTATATGTGAAGCATGGAGTAAGGAAGATGTTCGCCATGGAGCAGGCTGAGCTTTCATACCAATATCAGGTACTTTCTACTCAGGAAATTCTGAGTCTTCTCGTGTGCTTTTAGGTATCTTTTGTCTTTCTTCAAGGGATAAAAGTGATGAGAGGCAGGGTAGTAATGTTATCATCAGCTCCTGATGCTACCCTAGATTTGACAATCTCATTATGCCACTGAGCTCAGTTGGATGTAATAATTACTCAAAGGAGTGTAACATAGAACAAACAATCCAGTTCAAAACTGTATTCATGTCAAGATGTCATGCAGGAAATAGTTCTTCTAACAGGCCAAGAAATATCCCATGACAGCGAGAGAATACTCTTTTCCTTGGGCACAAGAAGAGGTGAAAAAAAAATGTATAGTCTCCAAACAAACCTATGTGTTTTTGGTGTTTTGACTTGTAACAGATAAGAAATGACAAATCGAAAGGGACAAAAAAGGGACTTTGTTTCAACTTTTCTATAAAGGAAGTCTGGCAGTATCATGGTTTAGATATATTTAATAAATCTTTCGGGAGGCAGAGGCAGGAGGATTGCTGAGTTCGAGGCTTGCCTGGGCTACATAGTGAGCTCAGGATCAGCTGACTTACGAAGTGAGACCCTGTCTCAAAAAAAAAAAAAATTCTAGGTTTTAATTAACTTACTGATTAACACCAGCTTTACAAAAGTTATAGCTGGCTTTATTTTATACTCAGAAATTCTTTACAGTGTGTTAGTTCAGATTTGTAAAAACTTCATTACTTTCTCTTTTTGTCAATATCATGTTGATCATGTTTCCAAAGGGTTTAAAAATTGATATTTACCTACTCTGAATAATTCATTTTTCTCTTTGATTCATGTATTATTCTTTTATTGTTTCTTTCCTTTGAGTCTCTTGAAGTCCCCTTTGAGCTTTCTTTTCATATTTCCCTTCCTGTTAATTATCATATTCTTGATATGCTACCTTGAAGTAGGATGACTATAGAAAACAATAATGTAGGGCACATTTCAAAAAACAAGAAGAAAGGACTTTAAAAATTTTCATCATAACCAATAAAGGTTTGATTTAAACATTATCCAATATGTACCTGAATATGTCCAACTTTGATGTTTTATGTATCCATTCAAATAAATTTAATCTAATTTAATAAGGGGATAAATTTCACTTTGAAAAGACTAAAACTCTTGGAAAAGGAAGTCTGCAACATTTACAGGTGACTCCAATGAGTAAAACTTTGCTTGATGGTAAAAATGGGAGGAAATCAGTTGATTGGTTAAAATATTCTTGGGTCTTCTGTTGAACCAACAGATGTTTTATTTGTTACATATCAAAGCACCATATGCACATAGTTTTGTTTAGAGGTCTTTCTTCCTCCATCCAGGTTATTTACATCTTTTCTTGAGTACAAATGAGAGATAATTTTTCATTCTAGTTTGTAGTAAGCCTCTTAGTATGGTACAGTACTTCTTCCCATCATAATTCTTCAAGAATTTCTTGTTTAATGGTTTCATCTAATCTTAATTCATATGTTTCTATGAAAGTAATATTAGAAACAGTGCAATGAATCTTTTATTAAAGTTGTGTACCATTTTCATATTTCAGG
Source organism: Thryonomys swinderianus (assembly GCA_004025085.1). Classification (NCBI taxonomy): domain Eukaryota; kingdom Metazoa; phylum Chordata; class Mammalia; order Rodentia; family Thryonomyidae; genus Thryonomys; species Thryonomys swinderianus. Next base: position 4,262 of record PVIC010038028.1, on the reverse strand, counting down.
CCCAGTTTTCAAATACATGAGCTTGGTACATAGCTTCATGTATTTCTTACATCACTTTTCTAAATACAAATATGTAATGTTCATTATAATATAATTACTCATATTTTCTTTCATTGAAATCTTTTCTTGCCATTACTTAATTCAGTATTTCAAATATATGAACTGTGTGTGGTACTCCCCTTAATAACAAGTGATCCAGTCACTCTGCCTCTTTGTGTTCCTTATTTTGTTGACTGTGATCGTTGCTCTAGGAGAGTGAGCTTAATTTTGTCCAGATGACAGACTGGGGAACCACTTACAGGATTAATGATGAACACTTCGGTGTATCTAGGTGGGTGCCACAAGCATTATCATGCAAACTAAATATGGTTGCTCTCGTGTCTTCTATAGTGTTGTCCCCTGATCTCATTTCTGACTTCTGCATCTTTTTTTTTTTTTTTTTTTTTTTTTTTTTTTTTTTTTTTTTTTTTTGAGACACGGTCATGCTTTGTACTCCAGGCTGGCCTTGTGTTCACTAGGTAGCTCAGGCAAGCCTTGAGTTCGGCAATCCTCCTGCCTCTGCCTCCTGAGTGATGGGATTATAGGTTTGAGCCACCAAGCCTGGCATTTGTGGTATGTGATACTGATTGCCAGTGGGCATGAGCTAACACGCCCAGAAGTGTTGTATGTGGTTACCGGGAATCAAACCAGGGACCCTGCACTTGCCAGGCAGGTGCTGAACCACTGAGCTAAATCTCCAGCCCTGGCCTCTGCATCTTTGATCCGTGCTATTCTTCTTCCATGATACTTCTTCCTTTGATTCACCTGCTCATGGGTTGAGTCTTCTTACAGTGCCAGACAAATTAAATTTCTCCCCCTTTGAGTTATGGGTGTTGCGTTTTGTGTTTCACTGACTGGAAAGTTTACCATACAGAAGGAAAAACTGAAATAATTTATGTTCATTTTTTAGGGAAAACAGAAAGACAGAACCAACAAGGTGTGAATTTATTGACTGAAGTTCCCTGATCAACCAACAGACTGTGATTCTAGGACAGGAATTTTACTTTTATAACTGGAGGCCATAATCTTGCTCTTATCCCACAGGTGTATAGAGTGTTGGGGGTATACAAATGATGAAACTGGAAACTTGTACAGTAGGAAAGTTTTTTGGCTTTGACTTTTTCTACTCACCTTGGAAACTTTTAAATCTAATGCCAAAGTGTATGTATCAACAGCTACAGTCAGATTAAAATTTGGCTTTTTTAAACTAATTGGCTAATTAAGGATTTTCTCCATAATATGGTCCAGAAACTTCCAACTCTTAATTACATTTCTTCCATGATTTTAAGATCTAAAAAGCACTGTGTGGAATGCATCAGGTTTGATCTAAGTAATTCAATCCATCCTAATTCTGGGAACTCAACCTATTTTTCACATTGTTTGTAAAAATTATCCTACTACTGGCCTTTTTACAAATCTTTGCATATCTTTGCTTTAAAATCTTTACTGTCTTGATTGCTTTCATTGTTTTTTGATGTCATCTTCATAATTAACCTCCTGATATGACACATGAATCTAAGCTACAGATATATCTTATTTAATTTTATTTGATTGATCCTGAAGAATTTTAGTACAAGAAGGCACTATGAATTTTCTTGCTTTTTTTCTTCCATGTGATATGGTTTCTGTGTAGTCTTTTCCCTTCTATTGTTCTTCTTTGCTATATCTGACTTATCCTCACCTCTCCCATGATTCCATGTAGTCCCATTAGGATGTAAATATAGTAAATAATTAACCAAACAAGGCACAAGAGCAATTTTCTGACCTCATCTAAGCCTTCAGTAACCTTTATAATCTGAATATGCCTGGTAATTTGTTGGGTAGTTTAAATTTAATAATGTAGTTAATGTATCAATTAATAATCAGCTTTCTATATTTCAACCCTTTTAACTTGACAGAATCCAATAATTAGAAAAAGCTTATTTTAGGCTGGAGATTTAGCTCAAGTGGTTCCAGTGCCTGCCCAGCAAGCTCGAGGTCCCCGGTTTGATCCCTGGTAACAACATACAATACTGGGCATGGTGAATCATGCCTACTAGCAATCAGTACCACATGCCATGGTGCCGGGGGGCAAGGCGTGGTGGCTCACGCCTGTCATCCCAGCACTTGGGAAGCAGAGGCAGGAAGATGGACGAGTTCCAGGCCTGGCCCCGGCTCCGTAGTGAGCTCAGGGCCATCTTGGACTACAAAGTGAGACCCTGCCTCAAAAAAAAAAAAAAAAAAAAAAGCCTATCTTGCCATATTTTCTTTTCAAGTTCTGTATTAGAAACTGAAATTTTATCTCTTGCCAGTTATTGTATTACTTCATTAGAGCTTATGACCTTGAAGTTAGAAAACGCCATACCAGAATTTTATTTATTATATCTGATCTCTAATAACAATTAATAAATATTTTAATTGATTGAAAACTTATATAGGGTGTTATATTGTTTCTCAGTTGAGAGAAAAATATAGAGTTACAAAACGGTTTCATAATGTTGTTAATTTCCCAGCTTTGTATTCCAATTCAGAATTCTTGTCATGCCAACTTTGAGGCAACATAAAAACCTTCAAATCATAATTTATATGTTGCTATATGAAATATATGTCTTATACATGCAACATTAACTTAAAAGGAAACAGAAAATGAGATTAGATCTAAAGACCTAATATGTTTGGAAGGTCAACATAATGTCGGTGGAGGAGGTAGAATTGTACACCATTTCAACAGAACATCCTTATAACTGTCAGGGAGCCATGTGAAGTTGATGTTCTACAGTACTCAAAAAGAGGGCAATAAACTTTGTCTAGTTTCGTGTAATATATTGTTTTCAGTGAAGTGTAAATCCTTTCAAAGTTTGTCCATATTAATAGATATATTCTGCATGGGATTTGTTTCTGTTTTACTCAAATTAGATTTTGTTGACAGTAAATGCTTTCCCACAAATTAAAAAAAAATTCTTCTTTTTATTTTCCTTTTAATATAAAACTGTAGGAACATGCCATCTAAATGTAGGATTGGTTACATATTTTGTTGAGGTACAAGTATATGTTTAACACCTTAACTTTATCTTGTCTTTTGAGCCATTGCAATAGAATGGTGCTTAGTAGACTTACTATACCATGGAATCACTTAGACTCAACATTGATAACCTGGAAGCACATACTGAATTGCAAAAATCTTATATCTGATAAGGAACAGGTGAGAGAGTATAATACCAAGGTCAGGAATGATATCATTAATATTCAAATTAATAGAAAATACAGAATATCTGACAAAGCTCCAGATATCCCCATATGAAAAATAGAGAAGTTTATGCTTACAATGAAAAATAACTCATTATTATTATTTTAATTATTCAAGGACTGAGGTTAAGTCAGGAAGCTGAAGTTTTACGGAAATGTCGTACAAAGTCTTTAGTTGGCATGGAAAACATTTGTATTGGAAATAAATATGATTTGGACAGAACATACATATAGAGGGTGGGGGATGGTGGGGTGGGTGGGATACGGGTAAAAATGATAATTAATTTGTGTCATATACTGGTACAAATTACCCATTGTTGAATGTGATTGTGAGTTGTATATAAAATGTACCTATAAAGAATTCAATTAAAGAAAAAAAAGGAAATTAGTACTAAAGTTTGAAAGGCATTTGGGCATTTTGTGAAATAGAAACCTATAAAAAATTAATTTCATTGGTACAATTTAAATATACACAATAGTCACACACATCATATGAAATTTGTGTCTGTATATGTTATGTCTTAATTCTTATAAAAACAGACACAAAATTTGGATTCACGGCAATAGTTGAAAAAGTAAAGTATTATTTTTCTCTAAGACCATATATTTTGATAACTAGAACTTTTTTCCAGTAGTGACATGATGAAAGGATATTTTGGAAGATTGTATAGCAGCAGTAAGAATGATTTATTTTAATAAGGGATGAACTAGGAGCAAAGATCTTTAACAAGATTATTGTACTGGCTTTATGCTGCTTATATGATGACTCTGCTTAGAGGCTGCTGCATATCACCTTCAAGATGGAAATTTACTTGTAACTGTACATGCTAGCAAAATACTGAGGAAAGGCAAATATGCATTTCCCAATCCCAAATTAGTGTGCCTGCCTTTAAAATAAAGATCTTGAGATGAAATTTCTTGAATTTTGCATGAAATAGATTCAGAGTAATGACAGACTCTTCTAAGGCATTGCCAGCTACTATCAAATTAAATACAGC
>PVIC010038027.1:0-17811 GCA_004025085.1 Thryonomys swinderianus | reverse complement strand
TTTGAAGACCTTGCCTTAGTCATCTCAGGACTACACCTTCTGGCGGTGTTGCCTCTTCTGACCACTCCCACCGTGCAAGTCACTGACTTTCAGGAAGGAAACAAATCAATGGTTTATTTCTACACAACACTACCATCCCCATAGTGCATGTGCTGCCTCTGGAGAGGTACCTGGCAGTCACTGGCACATATGGGAATATATATGAGGCCTTGATAGGCAACAAGTTGACTGCATCCCAACTGGCCTCCAGCTTGGTCATATTCCTTGAGGTCCCACTTGCATTTGAGTGATTGGGTCTAGTTCTGGTTTTGTGAGGGGCCACCGGAAAGAAAAGTAGTCAGCCCAACCAACACAACTCATTTGTCAGTGCCACCCTCCAGCTGGTGTTTACCCTTCTCTCAGAATGGTTGAAGAAGGGCTGTAAGAGTGGGGGTAGAGACAACACCCAGAGTTTTGGCATAAGAAGTATAGGGTCGGAGCCATGTCCTGTTGTTTTTAATGATGTGGTCAGAAATTGTAAGGGGAATAATGATCAGTTTCTATGCAGACCCAGCAGTTATAAATGTACAGTAGTGGGAACTGTTTTGGGAAACTTGTACCAGGGCATTTTACTTCATGAGGGAGACTCCAGGGCCTGTTTTAAAAGACAGAAATTATTATTGAATCTCCTTTTCCCATATTTCCCAGGGTAAACTATTCTGCTCCTAAATACTGTTGTTCTCCCTTCTCTGCCACAAAATTGATGTGTCCTGTTTTGTATTTTCACTATTTTCCTAATCATTCCTAACTTCGTACTCAAATCTTGTTTCTGAGTACAAACTGCGTAGAAGAATACAAAGTAGTTTTTATATAACTTGCAAAGTCCCGTACACCCATGGGGCTGTATTGGCAATAAGTATACTCAGCCATGTAGACTGTGACCTAGGACCTTGTGATTCAACAAGAGAATCTGTGTTAAATCTACAAAGCCCTCTTTTGGTTGGACTACAATTTGGGAGGTATACCAACCAGACTGGAATTGTCACAAGGAAAGATGTAGCAGGATCACTTCGGGCTGAATTCTGTGTCTGTATTCCTTCTAACCCTTTGTTACCCAGAAAGTAACAGAAAGGAAAAGATCCTTTCTGAGGACAGTTTTATTTCATTGAGTTGATTTCTGAGGATGCCTGTTAGAGTTTAGATTTAAAGTGTTCCCCCGGAAGTTTTACATGTTCGTAGGTGGGGCTATTGGAAGGTGATTGGATCACAGGGCTCTTATTGCATCGGTGGATTAACCCATTGATGAGACCATAATCTGACGGCATAATTTAGAGGTGATGTAAATGTAGGAGGTGGGTCCTAAATTGAACTAAGTAGATCAGGGGAGCATGACCTTGGCACTGTATCTCATCCTGGATTCTTTTCTTTCTTCCTCTTTCCTCCTCTCTGCTTCCCACTTGCAGAGAGGTGAGAGCTGTGCCCCACCACTACCTTCTGTCACAGTGTCTGCCTTGCCTGAGGACCACAGCAGTGAACCCAGCCAAACATGGACTGAAACATTTTAAACCACGTTTTTCCCACAGTAATTAGTCACAGTGTCAGACAACTAACCCAAGACTATACCAAGGCAACGGTCCCAGATACTAGTAGATGGTTAGGAACATAGAAGCTTCGCTGAATACTTTGACTTTTGGCCTAAAGTTGAACAGCTTTACAATAAAAGCTTTCACCAACTACAGATGGTCAAAAAGCTAAAAACATGGCAAGATTTCTTTCACAGTGGTATTGTCCAAATGAAATAGCTGGGTGGGAATGACAGCAGTAACTTGAACAGTGGGGAGACCACAGATAGCTCCAAGAAGTCAGAGTTCCATTGTAAGCCAATCAGGTAAAAATGGTCTCCTTCATCACAAGACAAGTAGATCAGCTTTTGGCAAGGGCATGTTGTGGTAGCTTCTGTATCAGAAATGCCACCTTCAAGCTAGGGGTCTGGCTCAGTGACAGAACACTTACCTATTCTGTGCAAGGCTGTAGGTTCCATCCCATCCTTGCAGAAAGGTCTCTTACTTTGTGCTCAGCCCTTGCATTGTCCAGCTTCAGGCAACAATGGTTGCAGGGCATCCACAGAAACTTCATTGCAGATGGTCTCACCAGAGAATGAGCCTTACCATGAGCACCTGTATTAGTGACTACATGAGTTTGAACTGCCAGTGTTAGTTTCCAGTGATGAATTTGAGTTTTTCCAGCAACGGTGGAGGCAGGGAGATGCCTATAATCCTAGCACTCGGGGAGCTAAGACAGGAGCATTACTGTAAGTTCAAGGCCACCCTGGACTACATAGGAAGATACTGTCTTGGGGGGACAAAGTGGAATAGCGATTATCAGAGACTTATAAGAGGAGAGGAATGAGGAAAGGTTGATTAATAGATGTTACAATTAGATAAGAGTAATAAAATCTGGTATGCTATTACATAGTAAGCTCAGAGAAAAGGGTTTTAAATATTTTTAACAAAGAAGTAATAATGTTTGAGGAAATAGATATGTTTAATCTGATTTAAACATGACACAATGTGTAGGTGAAACATCATGTACTCTAACATACAACTTTTCTGTTCTTACCTATCAGCGAAAGCAGTACATTCAATATGCCAATATGGTTGCACAGACATTAAATGGCAGCTACTTGGGAGGTTGAGATAGGAGGATCACAAGTTGGTGGCCAGACTGGTCAACTGAAAGAGAAACTGTCTCAAAATAAAAACTTTCAAAATGGGGCAGGGAATGTCACTCAGTCCGAGGCTCTGATGGAAACGTAGGAGGTTCAGTGCCCGGTATAGTCAATCAATGGAAGAAGGAAAAAGAGTATTTGGGAGTGCTATTCATTTGGTGGGTGATCACATATAAAAGATACTCAATATCATTTGTTGCCTGGGAAATGCAAGTTATTACCACAATAAGATGTTTTCATTCCCTCTGGAATGATCAGAATGAAAACAAGTGACAATATCAAATTATGACAAAAATACCAAACGACAGGGCCGGAGGGTTAGCTCAGTGGTTCCGGCGCCTGCCTCGCAAGCGCAAGGTCCTGAGTTCGATCCCCGATAACCACATACAATGCTGGGCATGGAGACTCACACCCACCAGCAATCAATACCACATACCACAGTGCCAAAGTGGTGGCTCACGCCTGTAATCCCAGCACTTGGGAGGCAGAGGCAGGAGGATTGCTGAGTTCAAGGTTTGCCTGGGCTACATAGTAAGCTCAGAGCTAGCCTGAACCACAAAGTGAGACCCTGTCTCAAAAAAAAAAGAAAAATATACCAAACAAGAATTTATATGCATTGCTGCATATAAATAATGTAAAATAGTGTAAAAAAGTACAACTTCTTTGGAAAAATAGTTATGTAGTTTCCTATAAAGTTAGAAGTCTACTTTTCCCTAAGGCCCTAGGCATTTATACAAGAGAAATTCAAACATATATCCAATTAGAGAGTTCAGACAAATTACATTAGCAGCTGTGTTCCTAATACATAATAACGAAAAGCTGGCAGGAAACCAAATATCAATCAGAGAATGGATAAACAAATTATGATACAAAGCTTTTCTCCAATGTGTGTTGTGAATATTTGTTCCCTGTTTGCAGCTTTCCGTTTCCTTTTTATATAGTTTCTTTTAAAAAGTTTCAAAAGTTTAATTTTGGTGAAGTCCAGGTATTTATGGTTTTACACACAACTCTGACACTAAGAGAAAGTTGCTAAAGGCTCTGTGGTAAAGGAGTCTCAGCAAAAGTGGAGCATTGGTTGTATTTTTAGAAGGATTCTAGAGCCTTTTGGTGGAAGGGGCCCCATTTGGGGTGCCAGGGCTCTGTGTGGTGTGAGAGGCATTTTGTAAGCTCCTCTCTACAATATTTGTACATCCTGAGTGTGTCCAGTGACTTGGAGGCAGAGGACCTTGCCAGTGTAATGTCATACCTGTGCTCCCTGAGAAAATGAGGGGCAGGCCAGGCATGTTGGCTCACACCTGTATAATCCCAGCACTCAGGAGGCAGAGGCAGGATTGTTGAATTAGTGGCTTGCCTGGGCTACATAGTGAGCTCAGGGCCAACCTGAACTACAAAGTGAGACACTGTCTCAAAAAAAAAAGAAAAAGAAAATGAGGGGCAGATAAAGACTTGCCCTTGAAAGTTTAATGGCAAAGCTGTTTAGGTAATACAGTGCCTTGGTCATTGAGTTCCTTTAGGTTGAAGGCAAACTGCTGTCAGAGACTGTTGAACTAGACCCTGGACAGAACACACTCACTAATCTATGAGAGCAGAGTACCAGCTGCTAATCAGATGAAGTCAGTAACTCCAGCAATACCAGGTATGAGTCCTTAATGAAGTCCTCAGTATTATTCCGTACGAAGAACCACTCATTCTTGCCCCATGTAAGAGCAGGCCAAATTGGGCTGTTAAATAGACTAGCAGTCAGTTTAATCACTTGCTTGCTAAACAAGTCTTATAGAAAGGGTTTCAGCCATTAAAGACCCTGTTTTAAGTTAGTGGGGCATATTTACCACCTTAATGGGGCAGGTGTGCATCCATAGTCTCTGTTATCTCACTTCAATTCCTAAATGCCAGAGACTAATTTTAATTCGTTGTTCATTGAGTGAGAGTCCATGGTCACTTTGTGATATTTTAGGACTATAGGTGCTAGCTACAAATGGGAAATTTAGGCAAGACCTTAGGTCTGTAGTTAAGGTATTACATACCTGTTTGCCCTTTGTGTTATATTCAGTAATGCCCCCTAAGATTATTAGGTTTACTTTGTTTAAATTTAGTGAGATTTCTAGTACTGTTTAAGGAGATGTAGTCTTGCCAGGTGATACATTTCAGCAGATGTACAGTCCACTTAGAGCTGGTGTTGTGGGACACCAGTGCCAACACCAGCCCTTTCATCTATTGCATAAATTCTTGTCAGCTCTGGATTACCAGTTGGATCACAGTGTGGTCTTTGCCTTCAGCTTTGCTTTGTGTATTTCCTCCCAGTTCCAGTGCAAACAGTGTTCCTTCTGATTCTGGTGTTGAAACCCTGATCCCAATGTGGTTGTACAGTATATACAGAGACAGGACCTTTCGAAGGCAATTGTTAAGTCTTAAGGGTGGGTGTCCCCTTAAATCTTACAGGGTTGGTACCCTTATAAGATGACATCCTTGGGCCAGAGATTTAGCTTGGTGGTTCTAGCACCTTCCTAGCAAGTGCAAGGTACCTGGTTCAATCCCTGGTAAGCACATACAACAATACCAGGCATGGTGAGTCACATCCACCAGCAGTCAGTACCACAGGGCACAAATGCTGGGCTTGGTGGCTCACGCCTGTAATCCCAGCACTCAGGAGGCAGAGGCAGAAGAACTGTGGTGAGTTCAAGGCTTGGCTGGGCTACATAGTGAGCTCAGGGCCAGCCTGAACTACAAAGCGAGATCCTGTCTCAAAAAAAAAAAAAAAGGACATCATTCACTAGAAGGAACCAATTAATGGGGTGGGGAGAGGAGAATGAGATAAAACCAAAATTAAGATGCATTATGTACATAGACCAACTCCACACAAGGAATGTAATCATTGTGTATTATAAGCATTCACTGACAAAAAATAAAAATTGAGGGGAAAATACATCCTTACGCAAAGCGGAAGAGACTAAAAGTTCTCCCTACACACACAGAGAACGTGTGAGGATATAGAAAGAAGATAGCCACCTGCAAGCCAGAAGAGATACCTGAAAGAACTCTCTCTCTCTCTCTCTCTCTGAAAGTAAATGGTGTGTGTGTGCACACGCATGTGTGTTGAACTCTGAATGCAGGACCTTCACACTGAACTACATCCCCAGCCCGTTTTATTTTTTATTTTGAGCCAGGATCTCAGTCACTAAGTTACCCATACTGGGCCAGAATTTACAGTCCTGCCTAAGCTTCCCAGAATGCTGTAATCACAGGCTTGACAAAGTGAAGGCACTTAAGGTGATTTGTTTTTAATTTTGTTGTTCTTTACATACTATTTGTTTACACAGATGTTTGTCAAGGGCACTTAACTATTAAATTTTTAATTTTGGAATAAAAATTATGTAACAAAGCTAAAATTCTGTAACAAATGCAAAAAGTATATACAGAACTTAGAAGTTAGCATTATGCCATCCATATTATTAGCTAAAGATTTGCTCTTTTAACTGGGTGATGCTTTGTAAGGCTATTATTTACTTGAGTAAGATTTTGAGTTTAAAAATAGTGGAACCTAGCTGGGCGTGGTGGCTGATACCTGCAATCCCAGCCCTCAGGAGGCAGAGGCAGGAGGATTGCTGAGTTCCAGGCTTGCCTGGGCTACATAGTAAGCTCAGAGCCACCCTGAACTATAAAGCGAGACTCTGTCCCCCCCAAAAAAAATGGAACCTAAAATTTTAACCTCTGTAATTATATAAATAATGATCATTAATAGGTCATTTCAATAGAAATATTTCCTATAGAGAATTTCTATAGTCAATAGAAAAGGACCATTTCACATTAAATTATGAAAACCCAATATATACTTAGTAAATTTTTCTTTCAGTTTATTCATAACTTTTCAGAATCAAACATACTGCATAATACTTTACAATAACACTTTAGGGTCCAAGATGTGAAGGAAAACATGCATATAGTTTATGTAAAAACACAGTGTACTTTTTCCTTCAGCTTCTGAACGCCATAACTCCAAAATTATTAGAAATTGTCTCAGGAGGCAGAGACAGGAGGATTGCTGAGTTCAAGGTTTGCCTGGACTACGTAGTGAGCTCAGAGCCAGCCTGAACTACAAAGCGAGACCCTGTCTCAAAAAAAAAAAGAAATTGTCAAAGACACCACGTCTTTGAACATAGCAGGTTTTGTTACAAAATTTCCTTCCCACCAGGCGTGGTGGCTCACGCCTGTAATCCCAGCACACGGGAGGCAGAGGCAGAAGGATTGCTGAATTTGAGGCTTGCCTGGGCCACATAGTGAGCTCAGGGCCAGCCTGAACTACAAAGCGAGACCCTGTCTCAAAAAAAAAAAAAAAAATTTCCTTCCCAAATTTGTAACATAGTTTATCAGTTCTTTAGTAGACATATTTCTGGATCATTACATAAAAATACTGAATAATTTGAAACCTTACTTTTTTTTTTTTGCATTCAGTATGGAGATTTATTCCCACAGCAGGGCTTTTCTGATGCAGAATTGGAATGCTTGTGTAGTCACAACAGCTGTCCCCACACCATGTGGTATCTTCCAGTACTTTACTGTAGAGATGAATTTTTGGCCCAGTGTTTGAGTAATATTGGACACACATGGTTTAAGTGGCAAAGCACTGTGCTCATGCATTCATTTGACTTTCACAGCTCCAGTTGGCTGCAGAGTGGAGCAGGGAGAACACATTCACACCATGGCCACCCTCAGGGCCGCTGTAGTAGCTGGATCACAGTAGGCTCTGTTGCCTCTAAAGACACAACTAACTAGAGCTGAGGAATTACACATTCACCAAAGTGCCTTACAGCTGTAGGAGAGAGAATAATGAATTGCTAAAAGGCTTCTCTTTGATTTCAGATTACGGGTGCTAGATGTGACCCATCTTTTTAGGATATTAACAAAAATCATAGCCATAAAATAACTGAAACTAAAAGGAAAGTTTGCCATAGCAGTTGGTGATTTTTCAAGGTAGTAATCCAAATATTTTGTTTAAAATTTATCTTCCTGAAGAAAAAAGCAGTACTATACTCTTAAACTCTTGCTAAAAGGAATTAAAGGCAGATGGGTTCATGCATGCAGCTATTTAGAAAGCCAATCTGTTAAAACACATATTATTTTTTAAAGTTGTTTTATGTGAGACATGATTTACATTTTTGGGTATTTTAGACAGTTTTGTTTGCCCTAGAAGTGTTAATCGATGTAGAAATCAGATGATCTGACTTAGCATGAGACTGCACTGTACATGCTTTGAATTCTGCGTCAGTGCATATCTTTATGCAGTTGCAACTCAGAGATCCTCATGCTATGGTTTTGTACTGTAAACTGATATTTAAATTCTACTCAAAACTTAATTCTTGCATTTTCAAGACCAATTTATATACTCATTAAAGCTTCACTTTCCAGCAGTAAAAATATTACCTTAAAAATCCATTTATGTTCCTCTACACATTACTCTGAATACTTTTTTGTTAAATAAGACAAAAAGAAAAACATTTTAAAACCCTAAATGTAAATTTACAAATCATCTAATGTGGAGAATTTGATTTCTGATATTCATTAAATATCAAAGAAATTCCAACCAGACCCAAAGCAGGCTACCTTTTTATATAAGTGAATTTATGCATGTATTGTAGGGGCTGCACTGATGAATATGTTTGAGGCTTTCAGCTCTTAGTGGATACAAAATAGAATGATTGATAAAATCCTCCCTACTATTGGCTATTATTTACTGACTCTTAAGTGGCAGGTTGTATTTATGCCAATTTATCTGCTTCAGGGAACATTCTTGATAGCAGAACAAAGTGAATAAAAGTAGTTTGCTTTGCAAATGAATGCAAATGGAAGAGCCTTTCGGAAAGCCCTTTAACAGGGGCAGCGCACTTTGATTATGAGTGAAGCTGCCATTTGGACGTGGTGAAAAGAGCACGCTTGAGCCATTGATTGGGGGAGACAGTAAAAAGTCAGGAAGGGCCCCGTTAAGCTCGCAGTGAGGCAGGCGGATGTCAGTGTGGTTAGAGCACAGTGGGAGAATGACAGGGAGGATTAGTGTCAGGGAGAAGCTTTTCGCTAGCTGTGGAGATAGTCCCTGGGGTCACTCACCTCTGACTGTTGTTCTGTGCTGCCGGTTCTGTAATGCAAACTGCCTGGTGTATGCCTGTTCATTATCGGAAATGGTGATTAGAGAAGGTATTTGTTTCAAAGATTTCCTTCCATGAATCTCTTCCAATCTCTTCCTTCCCTCTTGTTCGCCCTCTCCCTCCTTCCCTTCCTTCCTTTTTTCTCTTTACTTCCTTTCTTTCCTCTTCCTTTTCTTTTTCTCTTTTCTTTCTTCCTGATTAAAGGAAAATAAGGTAGGTTTCTTCAATCTCTGCTGACTACTCAAGTGTTATTCAGTACTACAGCAACTACTGCTTCTGAGGGGGAGAGCTTAGTACTAAAATAAAATAAAGTAGTCATCACATGGCTTTTATTCCTCAGTAGGAGTTTTGTTTTTCTTTGCTGACTGAGATTTGGCTGCTGGTAGTGCTGAGTAAAGCATAGAGAAATACCATCACTGTTAGAATTTTTGTGTGGCTTTGTCATCTTGAAGTTGTTCTACTTACTCAGTTTGATAATTTGCTCAATTTAGGGATGCTGTTTACCTTCTCAAAAATTAAATGTAGCTTTGCATGTATGGTTTAAGTTTTGGTCGTAAATGTTTTGGTCACATGTTTCTAATTTTATTTGTTCTCAAGTTTTATAAAACATGATCTAACACATCAAACTTCTTAAATACTTTATTTTTTAAATTATATTATGTAGAATGAACAAAAAATATTTGTCTCAGTTGTCTTTAAACCAGTATATTTACTTGTTTGCATCTTCATTCATGCTTATAACAGATTTTTGCTTTCTCTATATTTTAAGCTTCGTAGCATGCATTAGTGTTATGTGAGGCATTTGTAAGCAGTATTGCATTTTGTAGCAGAAATGAACCTTGTAGGCTTCAAAAATGGTTTCTCATTTTAATGTAAAATTGAATGGTCCTTTTTAATGCCTTCAAAAGTGGTTTTGCAGTATTTCTGTTTCTTTGATATACATAAGAAAGTCTTTAAAAGGCTGCTGGAACTTTTGGATCTACGTTTTAGTATTTGCAGAAAACATATTGCCAATAGTTTGTTTCACAGGCTTGTTAAATGTTTTAGCAGACATTCTTCCAATTATCCTTTTTTATTTTCTTTATTCTTTTGCAGGCACCTGAATGGACAGAAGAGGACCTTAGCCAGCTGACAAGAAGTATGGTTAAGTTCCCAGGAGGGACCCCAGGTCGATGGGAAAAGATTGCTCACGAATTGGGTCGATCTGTGACAGATGTGAGTTCCCTCCGATTTGCATTGCATAGACAGTGACAAACCAGAATAAGCCAGCTATGTAGGAGGGAGACATAGATGGGTCCTGAATTATCGTTGGAGAGAGGCTGCAATTCTTTTGAGGACCTGGAAGTGAACCATTAATGAAATAAGCGAGAAGCAGATGTGAGTCAGTCCCCCTTCCACAGTTAACAGCTGTGTGAGACTTTGGAGATTTAAGCTACTGAAACCTAACCACAGAAAAACAATGCCAGGTATTGTGTTTATGGTGACCTTTTAATTGTAGAAAAGATAGTTCTCAAACTAATCCAAATTAGAAAAGTTGTATTTCAGCTGGATCTTTTTAACAGTGAAGTGCAGATTGCTGGTGTATTTAGACAGGTGGTTCAGTTAAGTGAGCACTATTCCTATAATGTAAATAGAATGTTTATCATCTCTGTTTCAAGGTTATTAGGGACCATTCCTACACATATCCATATGACCATTCCTATGAATGAATGTGCATGAATGGCCCTTTTTAACCACATTTAGAAGACAGTATTTACCTAGAAACTTTTTTCCTAGCAGTATAGATGCTTTTATTTAGGTATTGACTGAAGAGAAACTTAAAAAGCATTCACACAGTGCCTGACATGTAATTGAAATTAGGGAGGAAAAAACCTGACTTTTATCAGTTGTCAAATTGATATTTTCATAAAAAGTGTTAAATATTTTTTACCAAATTAACTTTAAGTACATCCTGAAAAATCTAAAAGTACTTAATGGCTTACTGAAATCAAAGATATACTTTCCTTTTAATTCTGTTAGTATGTCACAAGGTCTGTTTTGATATTGAACACAAGACTTTTTTTAAAAAGCTGCAAAATGATTGCTTAAACACAACTATCAAAAAACACCCCCTTCCTGTAATCCCAGCATTCGGGAGGCAGAGACAGGAGGATTGCTGAGTTTGAGGCTTGCCTGGGCTACATAGTGAGTTCAGAGCCAGCCTGAACTACAAAGTGTCTCAATAAATAAATAAACAAACAAACAAACAAACACCTCCTTTATCAAGAGTGCTGTAACTTTTCATAGTAAACTTCAATTTTTTTACAAACTTCAAAAAATATTACTGTTAGGCTGGAGATATAGCTCAGTGGTGCTGCACCTGCTTCACAATCACAGGATCCTGAGTTGAATCTCTAGTACCTAAAAAAAAATGTTGCTGTCAAAATTTTTATTTTTCTTTTCATTCCTCTCTCCTCCCCCCTTTAAATAGGACCTACTTTTAGAATTTCAAATTTTTTGCATATTAATATTGTTAATATTGTACAAATCTTCCCAAAAACACCCACACACTTGAAAGACTACTGTTTGAGATTTTATGAGATGTTTTGGTTGTTTTTGCTTCAGAGCAAAGTATAGTCAGGGAAATAGCTGTTGTTAGCTGTAAAAAAAATTTTTTTTTTTTTGCTATTTCCTGAGGAGACCATTAGTGACTTGGGAACCAAAAGTTAACTTTGCTTCTGCAAAGATTGTTGCTGCATCATGTTCTGGTCTGCAGCTTGTTTATAAAAGATGAAAATGATGGTGACTTGCCAGTAACTGTCTGACCGCATTAAAGACATTCCATGGTTATTGATGTTTTAAGTACTATGAGCCTGTAAATATACAGCTGCCAATAAGGTAGTGATGAACAAAATTACTAAAATAGTCTAGAAAGTACAAAACATTGGTGGATATATAAGGGCCCAAAACCTTTAGTTCAGTTGCTTAATGAAAAAGAATAGTGCACTAACTTAGTACTTACCTTTAACTTTTCACAGAAGTATTTCTTGGAGGCTCTATAGTTAATACTACAATGACAATAGGAAATTGAATAGAGCAGTATTTTAATTTGTTGCCATTAAAATCTGATTAAATTTTCTCTAATTTTGAAAGAGATGAAAGTTTTTATAAACTTAGAATGTGTGTGCTACAACCAACAGCCTAGTAGGCCTGAAAGATCCATGCTCAGTTTACAAGTGTTGTCTTGGTGCAGAGGCGCCTTTAACCTTCTGTGAGTTTGTGCTGAGTGTTTTCTCCCTGAGGCGGACTGATTTTATGTTTGCAATAGATGTTCGTTCTATGATGGAAGTGGCCAACAGTTTTTGACTTCGTGTGTGTGTGTGTGTGTGTGTGTGTGTGGGTGTGTGTGTGGGTGTGTGTGTGCGCGTGCGTGCATCGAATACTAGTTCTCTTTTTATAGACTCAAAAGTACCTTGGAATAGTAGGCTTGAACCTCTTTAGCCCCAGAGACCGTCTCTGTGACTCATGTCCTGTGAGAGCATCCATGATGCTGCATTTACACACTGTACCTCCTCCCTGTGGCTGCGCTCAGCATTTCATTTCAGCACCGGTTTCCACCCATCCCCGTGCACAGAGTGAGTCTGTCTCTGAAAGCAGGTGCCCTGCACTCTCAGCTGGGCACGGGAGCAGCACACAAGAGTGGCTTGGCAGTCACCGAAACAGCTGACATGGTTGGGCTAGTATAGCACCTTTAGAAAAATGTTGAGTGAAAGTTCATCACACTTTCAGAGATCACTTATGCAACCCTCTGGCTTATGGTGTTAATTAGATTTGTTTTCACTATGTATTTAAGTATGAAAAAGAAGCCGGGTTCAACTGGCTGTCACCATCTCCTCTGCCTCTGCATCCTGACCTGCTCACTGACCATGGTACCCCAGCCCAGCACCGCTGTTCCTTGACCCTCTTTCCTTGCTAAATTTGTAGCTCCAGACTTGTTTCTTTCTCTGCCCAGAAACAGTTGACCTTTTAGGGGGTGAAGTGCAAGTAGGCAGTGGTGGGACCTACATGACTCTTTATTTGGTTTGACAGATTATAGGAAAAACCCTATTTTATTCTTTGATTAGGAAAAAAATTAAATATGTTAATTGTTATAATTAGTAATTAGATTTCTAAATTCTATTCTGGTTAAATACAAGCAATGTTTTTAGCTTTAAAAAAATAATGACACAAAGTGTATATTAACTCAGATACACCTAAATTACAAGATGTACTTTGTTATGGATTAACTATTTTAAATGTCAATGTATGCCTTCCAGCAAATAACTATAGTAACCACATGGGACACTCAAATTATAAAAACAACAGCGGAAACAAAAACTGTCTGGCATGTGCAACCAACTTTAATGTGATTATTAACTGCAGGTTTTCTAAATTAAAGTCAGGGAGCCTCAGAGTTCTTCCTTGTGAAGTAATATTATTCTCTTGCCCAAAAGGATGTAAACTGATTCTGCTTTTCTCCATTGTCACTAATCTCTTACATTCTGGTTGTGATAATAGACTGATTGGAGATTTTCTGCTTGCTTAAAAAAGGCCCAGGTAAGCAGCAAAACAAGACAGGTGACTGGACTTAAACACACTTTCAAATAGCTTAGTACCCTAGTGTGAGCTGAGAGGAGCCACTATTATGTCAGTGAAGAGAAAAAATAATGCAATTTCCAGTTTTATTTTAACATCACTACAACTAGTGTAGAGATAGGACAACACCTGTTGGGAAAATTTACATATCATTGCTATGATGGTTGTTTCAGGAACACTAAATGACTTGAATTGAAAATAAGTTTAGTAGTTTATTAGTGAACTAAATATATAGTAGTTATGTTGGCAAATGTGGGGTTTTTTGTTTGCATTTTGTTTTTTTTGGTACCAGGGATCAAACTTTGAACCTTGCGCTTGTGAAGCAGGTGGCACACCACTGAGCTAAATTCCTGGTGTTGTTACAGTCAGAGTTACTTTCAGAGTCAGACTAGCTCCATGCAAAATTGTACAAATGACAGGATTATCCTTTTGGTTTTCTGCCTGAGTCCCCAGTAGCCCTTTATTAGCTTCCTGGCATAACCAGAAGCTGTCTTGGCCTTAGCCTGACCTTGCACTCCTCTCTTATCCTCAGAAACTCACAACCTTCGAAATCATTTGGACTTCAGAAAGCAATGAGTCCTTTGCTCTGTTCTCTTTGCTCACTAAATGAGACATGAACTAATCGGATACACAACTTTCGGTGAAAGTCTGTAGGTTCTTACCCCAAGATATGAATGATTGGTATAGGATCTGTAAGCAGCCAAATTGCCAGTTTGAAGGAGAGAAAAGGCAGAATGGTGTGTTGAGGTAGTGGAACCTTTTGTGTCTATCAGATAAAACCACAAAAGTAATGACTTAATCTTTCCACTGGCCTGGTAGTTCTGCTATGTATATATAATCAAGTGACTAATGCATATGTTTCTGTCCTCCATTTTAATAAAGACCTATTGCTTAGCTATTCATTTTAATATTAGTCATTAATATGAGATATGCATATTTGTACTGGGAAAATTTTATTTACCTTAATTTTTTCACTTCTGATTCATAATATTTTTAGAAATAGGTATGAAATTTTAACAATTTTTTAGCATTTTTTAGTCATGTAATTTTTCTCATATGACCTAATGAAGAGGAATATATTATCGAAGCCCTTTCTTGCATTTCAAGAATGCAAGATAAGCTATCATTCAAGATAAACTATAGTCAAGATAAACTATCATATAATATTATTCTTTTAAGGAGCGGGTGAATTTAACTTACTGATTTATTTAAGATTGTTACTTTTGGGCTGGAGGGTTAGCTCAGAGGTTCCGGCGCCTGCCTCGCAAGCGCAAGGTCCTGAGTTCGATCCCTGGAAACCACATATAATGCTGGGCGTGGAGACTCACGCCCACCAACAACCACAATGCCAGGCATGGTGGCTCACGCCTGTAATCCCAGCACTCAGGGGGCAGAGTCAAGAGGATTGTTGAGTTCGCGGTGGCTTGCCTGGGCTCCATAGTGAGCTCAGGGCCAGCCTGAACTACAAAGTGAGACCCTGTCTCAAAATTAATTAATTAATTAATTAATTAAAAAAGATTGTTGCTTTTATATAACAAGTGAGATTATAGAATTTCCAGTGTTGTACTAGGTGGATATCTAGGTAGAGCTATAGGAGCCTCATAAAATGTGTTTGTCTTAGCCTGCTAAAATTAATTCACTATACCAGCCTTCTGCCACCTAGAAAAGAGCACATTCATAAAACAAAGGACAAGGTCCTATGGGAGAAAAAACTCAAAACAAAAATTAGTATTAAAAATAAAATAAATGAAGTTAAATGGTTGAAAGTTATCACTATGAAAATCTTTTTGAGAGCAGAATAAAAATGTAAGTAGTATTTAAACATTATAGAAAAGTTAAATATAGTCAAGTGGCCCAGATCTCATTCAGAGTTGTAGTGAGACAGAGAAATGTCAGAGGCAAAATCATTGTTCAGTAAATAATATAATAATGTTTTCCAGAATGTAGAGATACCTGAGACCAATTTTGAGGATTTTCCAAATTCAAGTGATGTGCATGGAAAAGACCCTGCGAAATTTATGGACCCTGGGAACACTTAGGTTTTAAAACTTCTGTGGAAATGGCCTCTCCATGTCAGGCAAATGGGAGCAACCTCTGGCCCCCCTCAGCAGCACTTGAGGCTGCTGTTCCCACACAGGGCTGAGGGGAAACTGTGGATCCAGGGCAGGCTGAGGCTGCTGGCGAACACCTGGGTGATCAGTTGCTCCTGCCTTAGACCAGAAGCCCAGTACTCCCTGGGGGTGAAAGGACAAGAGTGCAGCAAACCCAACTCCCAGAGGGAGCTGAGGATACAGACAGGGGGCTCTGAGAGCAGGGCGCTCCCACAAGAGAGCATGTCGGGGAAGCACCGGGCAAACATCTGTAGACTAAAGAGTGGGCAATAGAGCAAAAGCATTTGATTTCAGGAGCATCCTCCTTGAGGAGCACAAGAAGTATGATCCCAGCTGAGAAATTACAGATCACAATCATGTAACAGCTTCCATAGTGGCTTTTCATGTTGTAAACATATTTTACAGGTGGGCTTTCAGTTCCTAACATCTACAAGTTGTGGCAGATTCCGGCATGTTGCTCCCCAGAAACATCCTTCCTTACACTTTAGCGATGGCTCCCACACACCTAGCTATACTGTTCCCCAGTGTCCTAGCCTCTGTGTGGCTTCGTCACTAGCTCTTTTCAGAGGAACCTGATGGAAGTAATGTGTGTTCAGAGGAGCACTTACTCATTTTTCCCTTCCACTGAGCTGGAAGACTTAATTACCTGCACCGAAGCTGCGCATGCAAGGAAAGCCATTCCCTGAGCTGTGGAGACACGTGGTGGGAAGAACCAGAACGTGTGGAATAAGGCAGACACAGTGACGAATGATAAATATGAAGCAAAGTACAGCAGGCAACGCACGTAGCAAATGAAAGTCTTCCCTGTACAATGACATGAAGCAAAGATACAAAGTACGGGCTGGCCAAGAACATCACCTAGAACCACACAGGAGCTCAGGTATCAATAGTTTTGTTAAAGAAGGAAATGAGAGGCAATCTCGTTTCCCAATTTCGATATACATTACAAAGGTGTGGTGATTAAAGCAAGCAACATATTGATGTCTTTGGAGCAAACAGGCCATGGTTAAGAGACCCAGCTGGTCTTTGAAAAGGGTGTTAAGAATGCACATGAGGAAAGGAGTCTCTTCAAACCTCTTCAAAACGTCCAAAGAATGAAATTTATTGCCCTGCATTCAAAAATTAACCCCAAGAAATGTGTTGAAGACTTACTAGACCTGAAAGTGTAAAACATACTCTATACTGTTCATTACCATGAATAGTGGAATGTACAGAGCTCCCTCTAAATAGTAGAGCCAGATTGTTATATAGTCCAGCAATTCTGTTTCTGACACATCTAGAAGAAGTGAGATCAGGGGCAGAAAGTCTTTTATTCTCCTGTGCTCACCCTGCAGCCAGCAGTTGAGGGGACCCAACCAAAATGGATGAGACAGGAACACTGACCTAGGGACTCTGGAATAAGTCGATAAAAAACAAGGAAATCCTGCCAACATGGCAACTTAGATAAACCTGTAGGACATCTGCCTAGGAAAGTGATCCAGTCACAGACAAGCTGCACATTTGCATTGGGTAAGTGAGCCAAGATAGTCCAGCTCATAGAAGCAAAAAGAACGGCATTTGTTGGTGCCTGAAGGGAGGGGGAAGTGCTTTTCAGTGATGACATGTTTCAGTTAACAAGAGAGAAAAATTGAAGAGACCTGCTCTACAATATTGCACTTACTTACAGTTAATTTAGTGTACTGTATACTTAAAGTATACCAGTCAGTTGCATGTTACCTGTTATTGCCACAGTAAAAAAGCTTTGCTGAAGTATAGTTTATATAACAAAATTTACCCATTGGAAGTACAACTCAGTGGTCTTCCTGCTGTCAGAGTTGTGTGGTGCTGCATTTGGATGTTTTTTGTTTCTAAAACTCATTTTTTAGGGATACACTTTCAGGGATCATTTCTATAGTTGGTTGCTAAAACTTTGCTTTTTCTGGAAATTACTTATAATTTGAATTGTAGTTTTTATGTAGTGTTTTGCATCTGAGTTCTTTGACTTCACAAAAGCTTTCTGTTCACATCACTTGTAGACACTAGCAGTCCATTTCTTTGTATCCCTCAAGTCTAGATGGCACCCACAGTTGGCACAACTGGTCACTACTGTTTGGTCATTTGGATTATTTCTACCTTGAGGCTCTGAGGGGTAATGCTTCCATGAACATCATTAGCATTTCAAGTCTTTGTATGAATGTATGTTTTTGTTTCCCATGTAGATAGAATTCTGCAAGTGGTCATACATGTTTATGTGTTGGGGGGG
>PVIC010038026.1:0-17799 GCA_004025085.1 Thryonomys swinderianus | reverse complement strand
CTATGAGACAAGGGAACTTCATAGCAGTGAATGCCCATACTAGGAAAACATAGGAAGCTCAAAAAACAAACAAACAAACACTGATCCTGGAGCTTCTAGGAAAACAAGAGTAAGACAAACCCAAAGCTCATAGAAAGGAGGAAATTACAGGGATTTGAGTAGAAATTGGAGACTATGAGAATGATACAAAAAACAACAAATTGAACAGTTCATTCTTTGAAAGAATAAATAAAATTGACAGACCCTTAGCCACCAGTATCAAGAAAAGGAAAGAAAAATCTCAGGTCCATACAATTAGGAAAGAAAAGGGTAAAATCAAGACAGATCCAACAGAAATCCATCTGATAGTCAGAATCTACTTTGAGAAACTGCACTCCAGTAAGAAGGAAAACACTGAAGAAATGGACAGAATCCAAGACACATGCAAACTTCCAAAATTGAACAAATATATTAAAATTCTGAACACACCAATATCAATAAAATTAAAAATGTAATTACCAGCTTACCAACAAAGAAAAGTCCAGGTTCTGATGCCTTCACTGCTGAATTGTATAAGAAATTTAAGGAAGATCTAGTGCCATTACAGCTCAAACTTTTTAATTAAATTGAAAGAGAAAAAATATTCCCAAATTCATTCTTGGAAGCATTACCTTGATTGCAAAAGCAGAGAAAGACCCAACCAAAAAGAGAACTGCAGGTCAGTCTCCATAATGAACATAAATGCAAAAATCCTCAATAAGATACTGGCAAACAAAATACAGAGGATCATCAAGAAGGTAATTCACCCTGACTAAGTTGGATTCATCCCAGGGATGCCAGGATGGTTCAACATATGTAAATGAACAAATATAATACATTATAGGCACAAAGTCAAGGACAAAAATCATATGATTATCTCAACAGATGGAGAAAAAGTGTTCAATAAAATCCAACACAAATTTATGATAAAAGCCCTACAAAAATTTGTAATATATATTCTTTATCTCAATCTGATTTAAAAAACTATCTAGGCAAAACCAATAGCTAATATCATACTAAACGGTCAAAAACTGAAATCTTTAACACTAAAAGCAGGAACAAGACAAGGATGTCCACTGTCATCACTCCTGTTTAACATAGTTCAGAAAACATTAACCTCAACAATTAGAGAAGAGGAAGAAATAAAAGAATAACAATAGAAATGACAGGATACTCTATATAGAAAATCCTAAAAACCCAACCAAAAGACTGCTAAATTGACAGGTTCAGTGGCATAGCTGGATATAAGGTCCACACTCAAAAATCAATAGTCTTCTACACAAATAACAGACTCACTGAAAAGAAATTGGAGAAACAATTCCTTTCACAATACTATCCAAAAAATGAAATATCTAAGAATCTACCAAAGGAAGGAGGTAAAAGACCCTTACTCAGAGAACTACAGTACTCTGAAAAAAGAGATCAAAATGATATCAGAAAATGAAAAGACATTCCTTATTCCTGGGTAGGAAGAACCAATATAGTGGAAATGGCCATATTTCCACATATATTCAGTGTAGCCTCGAGTGAAATTCAAACAGTATATTTCACAGAACTAGAGAAAAGATCCAAATATTCATCTGGAATCATAAGAAGCCTAAAATAGCAAAACCAATTCTAGGCAAAGGAGACATGGCAGAAGGTATCACAACCCCCAACTTGAAACTCTACTACAGAGCCACTGTGCTGAAAACTGTATGGTACTGGCAAAGAAACAGACCTGAGTATCAATGAAACAGACTAGAATATGAAGAGACAACTCTAGACATACTTAGCCACCTCATCTTTGATAAAAGAGCCAAACACTCTCAATGGAGGAAAGATAACCTCTTTAACAAATGATGCTGGAAAAACTAGATCTCAACCTGCCAAAAATTAAAACTGGATCTATATCTCTCACATGCACTAAACTAAAATCAAAGTGCATCAAAAATCTAAATATTAAAACCGAAACACTAAGCCTGCTGGAAGATATATTTGGTAAAACTCTTAGAGACATCGGCATAGGGAAAAATAAAACCTCAGTAGCACATGAACTAGTAGAAAGAATCAACAACTGTGATCTGATTATTTAAAAGAGGTTCTCCACAGCTAGAAAAACACCAACAAAATTAAAAGACAACCAACAATATAAGAAAAAAATTTTACCAGCTGTTCTCAAAGGAATACTGTCTAGAGTAATATAAAGAACTTTAAAAACCCAGATTCCCAAAATTTAAAGACCCAATTAAAAAACGAGCATCTGAAATGAACAGACATTTCTCAGATTAAGAAATATAAGCAGCGCTGGGTTTGGTGGCTCATACCTATAATCCCAGCACTCGGGAGGCAGAGACAGGAGGATTGCTGAGTTCGAGGCTTGCCTGGGCTACATAGTGAGCTCAGGGTTAGCCTGAACTACAAAGTGAGATTTTGTCTCAAAAAAGAAACAAAAATTGGATTTTTCTGATTTTCTATTGAAACTTTTTATAGCGTGTCTCTAACATAATTTTAAGTTATGAAACAAGTTTCCTTGGAGTGATTTATACTCAGAAAACTGGGACTAGGGTTCCCACTTGACCCTGCTATCCCCCTGCTAGGAATATACCCAAAAGAATTTTTAAAATCACATTGGAAAGACAGATGTACACCCTTGTTCATAGCAGCTCAATTCATGATAACTCAATCTTGAAAACAGCCCAATTGTCCATCAACTGGAGAGTGGATAAAGAAAATGTGTTTTTTTTATAAAATGAAGTATTATTCTGCCATAAAGAATGACAAGATTGGTTCATTTATGTGCAAATGGAGACACCTGGAGGACACACTAATAAGTGAAATAAATAGATAACAGATAGGCAAATAGCAGATCTTTTCTTTGATATGAGCACCTATAGATGCAAATGAGCTCTAGAAAGTATGACAGTTCTTGTAGAATGGGAAGTTTCCAAAGGAAATTTGGTGTGTGAATGTAATGAGGGGAAGGAATAAATATGATTCTGAAAGAAAATAAAAGAGCATGTATATAGGGGATGGGGAGGTGTGGGTGGGTAGGGATATTGATAAAAATTAGAATTAACTTGTGTCACATATTGGTATAAATTCCCCAATGTTATGTGTGATTGTGAGATGTATATAAATTGTACCAATAAAGAATTCAATTAAAAAATTTAAATAAATTCTATGAAAGGAATCTAAATCTATCTTCTGCTTGTCAGTGTGTACATGTCTTATCACTTTGCTACTTTTAATTTGCAGGTTTTAACCTATTCCAAAGGTAGTCTTGCTCACTAACCATAATGATGTGTTGAATCTATGCATGGATATTATTATCTAATGGTATCTTTACGCATCATTTCATAGGCTCAGCATTATCAAAGGTATCAAAATTTTGTACATATGCACTCTATATTAATTTTTTATTTTTTTTACTTTGAGGGTAAAAAAATGTTTGTTATTTTACATGTTGTATTTTGTTTTGCCTTGGATCACTTATAATATTTACTGATGGAATCCTTCCTTCTCTTTTTTGTGCCTTGCCATAAACAAATATTTCTGAACAATATTCTAAAATCACAATCTAATTTTCCTTTTGACCTAATACACAGCAGCATAGATTACTAAGTACCATATATTATAGTGGTTATGTCTATCAAAGTTGAGCCTATTCGGTATAAACAGTTCATGTTTAATCTGTAGACTAGTTTACGCAGAATTAATTTCAATACAAGATATCCAATGGGTAGGAAGGAAGCCGCTAATTTAGTTTCTGAGGAACTCTCCAAAGGCCCATCTTAGCAACATGAAGTTGACTGACTTCGTGTTTACACAGTTCACTTCTCAGCTGACCCCTAAGGGGCAACAGAAAGTGGCCTTGGACAGAGGGAACTAAAAAGCACAGACTGACAAGAATGCGCAAACCACTGTGCAAAGACTGTCATGTCACTGGCCCTTCTTATTCCACTGAATCCCTTTAGAAAATGAGACATTGCGTAGTGGCCTGCCAACTGTATTTCAGAATCCATGGGTGTGTAACAGGGACGCTGGATGAAGTCTGATCCAGAAACACAACTGAAAACGTGCTAGAGAGGATTTGCTTCCTTGAGAACAAGAGGCACTCATAAGGGGAACAGAGCTTGTGGGAACAAGGCTTAGATAGTATCCAGGGCCCGAGGATAGCACAGCAGTGAGTAGAGGTGTCACCCGGACGGAGCACAGCATCTCAGCCCACATCGCAGTCCTCAGAGACTATGCCTGCTCAGCAGTTAAGGAAACTGAAATAAAAATAATGAAAGAGTAAGTACCCCAGGCTATGTGGTGTGCAAGACATCAGAATATTTTCAGAACTCTTGGCACAAACTAGATATGTGAATCTTGGCTAGGTATAAAAATTAACCCATCCATGATGGTATTGAGGGGACCTGAAAATGAGCCACCCAGTCACCACAAACCATTGGTCTTCTGGGCCATGGAATCTAAAGGCATCCAGAATAATTTTTCATTGAACCTCAGGTCACAACAAGAACTTCTGCTCTTCATTCACATCTTTGAGTAAATCTCACTTAGTTTCAAATTATAAAACAAAAAGTTCTGGAAGGAACAATACAAAACTGACAAAACAGGTACACAAAGAAATGGCAAGAATCTTAATCCAAGGCCCATGTTCTTCAGAGGCAGAAACGTGCACTTGACGGCTGAGGGATGACGATGATCTTAGATTTATCTCAGCAGCACACACATCAAAGTCACCAATGAAATGTGTTATTAATAAAATTAACAAGAGATCATCCTATTATCCTAAGTACATGGATGGCCATATTGGATGCATCATAACACCAAGAGCCAGTAAATTAAAATACTGTCTTCTAACAGAAAAAAAAGCCTTCTACACCAACAGACAAACATTCAACACAATTTTCTATAGAATCTGAGACACACAGACCATGCAGTTCTCACTTAACACAGTTCTAAGGGCTATATAGGAAATAAAAGATACAGAAATTAGGGAAAAAAACACTAAAAATTATTTGTGGATATTGGTTATATCTTACATTTTCCTCCAAAATTGATTGTTCTCCTTTCATAATGTATAACATAAGTACCTTTTAAAATTAATAATGAAAACTAATAATGAAACAAACCATAAAAGTGGACATGAGGACTGGAGGTTTAGCTCAGTGGTTCTGGCGCCTGCCTCGCAAGTGCAAGGTCCTGAGTTTGATCCCGGTAACCACATAGAATGCTGGGCGTGGTGGCTCACACCCACCAGCAGTCAATACCACATACCACAGTGCCGGGCATGGTGGCTCACGCCTGTAATCCCAGCACTCGGGAGGCAGAGACGGGAGGATTGCTGAGTTCACGGCGGCTTGCCTGGGCACCATAGTGAGCTCAGGGCCAGCCTGAACTATAAAGCGAGACCCTGTCTCAAAAAAAAAGTGGACATGAACAGGTATTCAACAAAAGTAGGTCCACAAAATTTTGACTTCCTAGTCATCAGATTAATGCAAATTAAATCCATAAGAAAGCAATATTTTACATGTACCATAGCAACTAATCACAAAATTTCAAAAATACCAAAACTGATGAAAAATACTGTTCAAAGAGAATGCATTTATGTCTCTGACTATACATTAGCACAACTGCTTTGAAAGTAATTTGGCATAATCAACAAGACTTGGAAAGGCATGGCCGAGAAACTATCAAGTCTTCAATACATTTTAGATACTTCCTAAGACAGTCCTTGCAAAGGTGTACTGGGGGAGGGTCATGAGCATCTTTGTAGCAGTGTTGGCAGTAATATTCTCCCGGAATATTCCCAGGAAGGGCAAATAGGAAAGGCACACCACGCAGGAGGTTCAGAGGTAAAAGGAGTGTGGTCATTTCCCTGCAGGCCAAGAGCACAAAACATGGAATATCTGGTCAGCCCCTGAGATCGCAAGTCCTCTTGGTGGTTCCACCCCGCTTTCTCCACCTTTGACAAGGTGCACAGGATCGTGCCTCTCACCCTGTCTTTCTTCTGATTCCTCAAAAATCCACATTAATCACTTTGTGTTATTTGCACTTTCAGTTTCTTGTGCTCAAATTTCCCTTCCCTCAGTTTCCCTGGGGTTTACTCTGGTTGTGGATTCAAGCATCACTCTGAGAGGGCTCCTGTAGCAACTAAAGCTGTGCCCAGTCCCGCGGTCCTTTCTCCTCTCCCTCTGTTTCACGCCTCCTTCCCCCACCCAGGTTCACGCATGCCGCAAGCGTTTACATTGCTCGCTGGGGTCTCCCCTCTTCGGAGTGCAGGGTGCGGGGTTCAGGGTGCGGACACCCCCGCCTCATTCAGCGCTGCACTTCCAGGGTCGGGAACATCGCCTGGAAAGAAGCCGCAGCCGGGCACTGCCTAGTGAAGGGGCTTCAGGCTGGACCAGAGCCAACCCAGAGAGCAGGCCTGCAGCTGTGGGCAGCAGGTCTGCGGGGCACTGACCAGTGCAGGACTCAGTGCCGGAGCTGCAGGACTTCGCTTGTGTCCTACTGGGTTTCGGCCTTGTGCTGTCCAGTTTGTCTCTATCTCCCTACCACTTCCTTTTAGAATAGGACTGTTTACCTTCTGCCATTAGACCTCGGAATTATGGAACTTGTTTTCAGATTTTTACAGAGATTCAAAGCTAAGAGTTTGCCTTGAGTTTCAAAGAAAATGTTGTCTTAGAAGTTTTAGCAATGTTGGATAATTTTGCGGAAGAGGTAATTGTGCTTTCAGTTATACACAGGATAGTTACATCATGTTAGGCAGAATTATTAACATATTGCTATGCTTAGGGTAAGTTTGATTTAAAAAGATGTGTTTGGGTGTCACGTTTACAAGTGAATCGTCATGGTTAAGCTTACTTACATGAACTCGCATGACTGAGAAGCTCTCTTTGGGATGAATAAAGCACCTCCCATGGCGTGTCTAGACGAGTCAGAGAACCATGATCTCGTACTCCACACCATTCTGTTTCTTCTGGTCTCTGGTGCTGTCCTCCGGCTCCGCCTCTAACAGACCCCCATGATTTTCCTGGTTTGGAACCAGCTGACCATGGACTGCATTCCCTGAAACTATGAGTCATATGAAATCTTTCCTCACTAGTTGTCAGTGTCAGTATTGTGTCTCAGGAACAGGAAAGCTAATGAAGTTGTAGTCCCCAGCCACCATTCTGATTGGGAATGAGAATGCTTTTATTCTTCTCCTTTTGATGGAAGAAGTGCTCCTGTTGCTACATTACCAAACCGAAAGCAAAGTGGGTGGTGATGCCCCACTTCCTTGAGCACCACCTGTCTGTATGTGGAGCTCTTCCCTCAGTACCTGGTCAGCCCCTGCAGGGCACATTCACAACTGGGAGCAGGTGGAAACTTTTTTTTTCTGGAAGTTCCTGCTCTAGTTCTCATTCCGGTGGAAGAAATGCAGGAAATGTTTTCAAAAGTGTGGTAACTCATCATTTCTATGATGACCCAACCTGCTGCTTCCAGTGTTATGCTTACATAGAGACCTGAGAACATCATGATTTTGGCCTGATTTCATCTCAACTCACCCACAGGAAGCTGTCACACTTGAGGACCAAATCCCACAGTACCCAATGCCCCATGGGGTGTTTTGTGTATCCTAACATAAGAAAATAAAATCAACCAAAAAATGAACAAAAATGATTGAAGTAGAAACCCTTAATATTGTGCCTCCTAAGAGTACCCTTAAGCTCACATTCATCTATAACTTCATGGCCCACGTAATTTTATCTTTCTGTGTGATTTCTACCTTTGGCAAGTTTTATATTCCATATTCCAAATATATTATGTTCATATTTGGAGATCTTTTACTACCAAAAATCTACTAGAAGTAATAACATACATTTATATCTCCTAAGGATTAAAAGACTAATAAAGTTTAAAATAAATAAAAAGAGAATTATACAAAGGATCAAGTAAAGCTATATGTAAACCCCGTACAGTAAATTCCAAGCTAAGTCACTTCAGAAATACTGAATAAGCTATTTACTCAGTTTCCAAACTGACAAAGAAAATGCTACTCACTTCCTTGAGTCATTCTGAGGGTTACACACTATAGTGAACAGTACAGTGCTTGTCAGATCATAGGCATTCAATTACTGACATTCATTTCTGTTAATATTGGTTGTGAGTGTCCTTATGTTAGTGATTAAAATATAAAAACTATAGTACATGTTAATATATGAATAAATTGACCAATACTTTGATACTGATAATATTAGTAATTATTCATAATAATACAGTTATCAAAACAGTAAACATGTAATATATGGAGGCAAAAAGAAAGGATTTTCACCGGGAAAATGAGATCTTTAAACACTAGCTGGGTTGGGTAAAAGAATTCCTCTGCCTGCTTTCCTAGGTGAGGTAATAGGAAGGAACCATTTCCACTCACCACCTAAGTGAATTGGTTTTCCACCAGTGAAAATATTGTGAAAATCTAGTGCACATAACATATCAAAAAAAAAACTAAGGTACACAAAATGGAATGATGATAAAAAGTAATCATGACCTTGTACACATTTTTCACTGAAACAGCAGATTTATTACGAGTTTATTTTATTTTGCATTTTGCAGAAAGAATACAGCATGGCGGGTCCTCTGCATAAACGCTAAGAATGGAGAAGTCTCTGTGACATGGGCACGTGTTGTACAGCAGATCCCAAGAGATAATAAACCTGCTTGACTGCAGCTTTATACCTGTTGATTAATTTATTAGCCAGAGTTCTGCAGAAAAAAGAACCAACGGAATAAGTCAGGACAGAAATGAAGAGCAGATTTATTAAGAGAATTGACTCCTGCACTTCTGGAGGCCAAGAATCCTCACACGGCACCATCTGTGTCCTAGAGACAAGCAAAGGCAGAGGTGAGACGTGGCCCAGTCCTGACAGCAGGGCAGGGGCTCTCCCAACAACCTGGATGGGAAAACCCCAGGAGCCAGGAGCTGCGTTTACAGGGACAAAGGGCAGGCAAGGAGGGTCAGCCAGCTCGAGGAAAAGAGAGACACCCCTCCTGTGTGGCCTTTCAGGCTGGAGGAACCCTCTGTACAGTGAATGATGTCCACCATATTGGTTACAGTGAATCTGATTTACTCAGTGTACTGACCCAGACGGTGATCTTCAGACTTTCTCAGAAATAACATTTTATGGGTTGAGTGCCCTCAACTAAATCATGTTGACATTAAGGTAACCATCACAATTGGTTGGTGCCCCATTTCCCCTCTCCGGCCCCTGGCATCCACCATTCTCCTCTGACTATAGGAATATGATAGTGTAGACACCGTATGTGAGTTGATTGTGCAGCATTCATTTTTTTTCTGACTGTTCTAAGCCTAAGTAACAACTCTTACTGCAGGTGAATACCACGTTGTATTTATCCATTCATCTGTTGTTAGAGATTGATGTCATTTCCTTATTATAGCTATCATAAGTAATGTTACAGTGTACATAGGAGTGTTAAGATCTCTTCAAAGGCACAACTTGAAAAACTTTGGATACATATTCAGCAAGAAAACTGCTGTATCATGGCTTAGTTATCTTTCCTACATTTTGGAGGCACTTTTGCCTACCTTCCATGGTAGCTGCACCAGGTCACGCAGCCACCAGCAGCACAGAAGGCTGTAGTCTCTCCACATCTTCACCAAATACTTGCTGCCTTTTTGAAAATGCAACAAGCACCTGGCACACACACACTGCAACAGAACAAGGTTTGGACTTGCATTTCCTTGATGACCAGGGTCGTGTGTCAGCTTTTCATATACTTACCAGCCTTAGAATATTTTAAGAACTCTCTATTCAAGTCCTGAGCTCATTTTTCATTTGGATTATTAGGTTTGGTTTGGTTTTGATAACTGTTGTGTTGTGGGAATTTCTTATATATTTTGGAAGTGAAACTTTCATCAGGTATGTGGTCTGTAAGTATTTGTCCTGTAACACAGGTTGCTTTTCTACTCTTTCCTTTGATACATGGGCTTTTTATTTGCAGAGAGTCTTGTTTTTCTTTGGTGACCTGGGCCTCTGGTGCCCATACACAAACAAGAGCAATTTCGTGAAGCTTTCTCTGATTTCTTGTTTAGTTTTACAGTTTGTTATCTAGAGTTCAGTATTTAATCCATTCTGAGTTTATTTTCATGTGTGTTGCAACTAACAATTTAAATAGCAGTTTGCAAAAATATATGCTGAGTTTCTCACAAAAATATCATTTTAAAGAAATATCTTTGAAGATTTGCTACCACTTACCCAGTTTTCCCAAAGAATAAAGTATTCCATTATAGTTTCAGGAATTGTTTCCTCACAGATGTTCTGGAGATCAAACCAAAGAATCCAGCCTTGATATAAACTCTGGGCCTTATGATTCCTAAGAATGTTTACAAATTGCTTTCAGCTCATGAAAGTAAAATTATTTTTGCCACTAACTGAAAGGCAGAGATTCCAATTTCAGCTGTGGACCATGCATGCTGAAATCAACAAAAAGGTTTGTGATTTAATTTAATTAAAATTCCAAGCTGTAATGTTCTCCATGTCGAGTTAGTGAAAACTTATCTTCCTGGAGCCCTTCTTTCTTTTCATTCTTCCATTTGGTTGTTTATTTATCTATTTTGGTGGTTTATCAGTTTCCTACTGTCAAATATTTCAAGACAAGGCAGAAATTTTTTCTAGAAGAAAGAAAGAAAACATTCACGTTAGCAGACTCCTTTCTACTTATTTCCTCCACCCTGAGTCTCCTAAAGATTTACCCAGAATGAAGGGAGTTGGAGGAGTTCTTGGGTACCGGGTTTTCATTGTGTGGTTTTATTTTCCTGGACCTAGATGAAATACCATTGAGTGCACAGAGCTGCGACAACACCCTGAGCTAGATTGATATGTAAGGACGGGGGCAGAGTGAAGGCTGTATTTCCTCTCATGACAGAGTGCAGACGCTTCGGGGGAATGTTTATTTCCCAGACCAGCCTGCAGTGTGCAAAGTTACCATCAGCCCAAATTCAATTTATTGCAGGTTGAAGTACAAGGACAGCTCCACCGTTTTGTAATTATCTGACTTTAAAAAACTACCAAACTTTCCTTTGAGATCATTTTTTAAAATTTCCATTTAGAGCAAGGAGAAGATTCTAAATGATATAGCAAGTATTTTGACATATATTCTATGAAAGTGATAGTATTGTGGCAAATAGAAGTTAAAAAGAATATGAAGATTCATATTAATATGAGAAAAGTGAAGATTTGGGAGGAAACCAGTGACAGTGTGTGAATCACACAATTCAAAGCAGATGAAGAATGTGCGAATTACAGAAAGAGATGTCTGGGCCCCACGGTGACTGTCCAGGCCCTCAGCTGCCCTCAAGGTGGCCGCACTCTGGGTCTGCACCAGGCGGCAGCTCTCACCTCACACACCTCATGCTCTGATGTGGGGTCCTCTCCAAGGAGGATGTTCGTAGTCAAAGGCAACACACACAATCTCTCACAGTGATGCTGTTTACTGGAGGAGCACAGAAGAGGCTCAAAGTGGTTACTCAGCTCAATAAGGAAAAGTCTAGAAGGCAGATAAAAATGGGAAAAAAAAGTGCCGGGCATGGTGGCTCATGCCTGTAATCCCAGCACTCGGGAGGCAGGGACAGGAGGATTGCTGAGTTCGAGGCTTGCCTGGGCTACATAGTGAGCTCAGGGTCAGCCTGAACTACAAAGCAAGACCTTGTCTCAAAAAAAAGGGGAAAAAATGCAATATAAAGGAGAAAAGTTCTGTCCTCAAACTAGAGTGACTTTGCATATAATCTTGCTTCTCTCAAAGAGGGTAGGGGACTCCAGAGAGCTGTGCTCATGGGTACATGCGGTCAAGCATCAGATCTCTGCATTGTGGGATCAGACGTGGCCGAGGGCATCAGCCAGGGACTGGCTCTCAGGGGGAGCTGCTCTGTTCTCAACAGATCCGACTAAGAAACGCCTCAGAGACAACATTCCCCCACCCTGGGAGAGAGAGGGAAGAGGAGACTAAAAAGGGTTTTTCCAGGAAATTTTTAAAAGCTCTTTTTTTAGATACAATAAGGTTTCATGGAACCTGTTCTCTTCAAGCACAAGTGTGTGTCCATATCAGTTTGGAAAAGATGGACTCGTTCTTCCAAAGGATGTGGGAGCTGATTATAAGCATAAATATGGTTGTGTAACAAATAACTACACTTAACCTATCATTTCTTACATTTCTTTAAATACGGAATTTTCTCCAATTTTTAAAAAACCGGTATGCCAAAGAGCACATTTCAGAAAATTTTAATTTTCAACCCAATAGAACCATTTTTAACCTATGAAGTATAAAAAGGTTGCATATTTTATACATATGATCATTTGGAAAACCAAATTCAATGATTAAAGCAATTTTTGTTAATGATTTCTTGAGAAGACAAAACTTTGTCTAAGCCAAAAAGTTATGAAATCAAGCTAAACTCCATTCAGACAGGTTCTCACATTTTTATGCTAAATGTTTTTCTCATCTTTATTATTGTTCTTTATTTTTATATTATAAAAATACAACAAATTTTCATAACTAATGAGAATAGCAATTATTACACTGTGTAATAATATCTTCAAATTATTCCCTACAAGACATAAATCAGTCTTAGAAAAAAAAAGAAACAGACAACATAAATTTTCTTTTCAATGATGTAGGATAAACAATTAGTACAAATGAAATAAATTAGCATATATATTGCAACAGTTTTAAAACAACAAAACATGTAATTTGAGAACTATTTGAATTTCCCCCTACTTTCTGTTTCTCTCTCTTCTATCTCACTTTGTTTGTATTGTGTTTTATGATATCAGCATGAGCTAAATTCACATTTTAAAATATCTATTGATTGAACTCAGCAAATGGTTTATATCGATTTGGCTTAGAATGGTTTTTATTACATACTTTGTCTTGTCCCTTAATTTTGATTTACTGCCGAGCCAAAGACGTTGGTCACCTTGATTGTTAAAAATATCAGATCCTAATTGCCCACCATGAAAAAAAAATAGGGCTCACTGAACCTTAAAACAGCACAGAATAAGCAATATATTCTGGATATAACTCCTTAAATATGAACAGGTTTTTTGGTGGGCTGGTATAAATTATGTGTGTCTGAGGCTTATTACCCACCCAATTCCAGGAAGAACACTTTATAAAAAACACCATATAAAATGTAGATGTTCATTAAGGCCACATGGGGGAATAGGTGCTCATTCAGGAACAGGAAGGAATGGACATGCCTTTGAAACTGTCCTGTCTCCATATCCAGATTGCTCTGTCGTGGTGGGAAATGAGGCCACTTTGTTCTCATACTTAAGAACTGCAGCAAAAGAGTAGCAAAAGAATGTAAATTGATCTTCACTCAACCTATCTATGGAGCCAGCTGCTTTAATTTGAAATACGCATTGAGGATGTGTGCAGCAGCCATGACTAGCTTGAATGTATTTCAGAGATACAGCTACTTATTAAGTGCATGGATTTCTGCCAATATACCCTGTTTGAAAAGTAGGTTATAATTAAAACATAATCACTTAGGTACATTGGAATTTCTACTTAAGCTTAAGAGTCAAAATTAAACAACATCACCCTCGAGAGGTATTTTTTGTGTAACAGCCAGTGAAGTTTGTCTTTCTTTGGAACTAGACTTTAGTTTCAGTGTTTTTAGTTTGATTCTGTTTATTGTGGTGCTGAGGACTGAATCCAAGTGCCAGTGAATTCCAGGCAAGCACTCTTCCTCAGAGCTATGTCCCCAGCCTAGCAGGGATTTTTGTTTGATTTCTTTGGCTTGTTGTGGTAGTTTTGACCATTCAATAGAGAGTTAGAGATCATGGAAAAGAATCAAGCAGGAACCCAGGATACAAAATATTCTGTTGACAGTGTAGGCAGCAGCAAGGGTTGATGGGAGGAGAGAGTGTCAGAACTGACAGACTGGAGAAATAGCTCGTGTGCTAGATGACACCCCAAACCAACACAAGCCAGGGCCTCAGCCCAGCGGCAGCCAGATGACTAAGCAACCCAACTGAGAAGTATACCTGGTGAAGAGAGATTGGAAGATGGCACAGGTGTAAAGAATTTATTCACCACAATCATAGCAGAAAATTCTCCAAATCTAGGCAGATACTTCAACTTTGAGGTAAACGAGGCAAGTGGAATCCTAAATAGCTGGTACCAGTAAAGATCTTCTCCATAGCACATCACACTCAAGGCCCCAAAAATTAGCAGAAAGAGAACACAAAAAAATTGTTAGAGGGAAACATCAAGGCAAAGGTATTAGAGTAACAGCCAACTTTTAAATATAAATTTTGAAGGCTAGGAGAGCGTGCCGTAAAGCTTTTAAATCCCGAAAGAAAACAACTTTCAACCCAGATTGATATATCCTGCAAAATCATTTACCAAACATATGGTAGATGAAAATGGTTAGACTATATCCCTGGGGTTCAATGACTGTTTTAAAGCACAGTGTTATTGTGTCCATTTTAGGGTACATTTCTTCAAGGGTACTGCTTGTACAAACTAATGAGTACCCCATTAGCCTAATTTACTTTAGTTATGGGAGACATTTAGCTGTGAGAGTAGTGATCATTTGCAGTCTTGAGATTAGTCTGAGAAAAATTGAAAGACAACATTAAAAATTTAAAGTTCTTTTAGTAAGTCAGCTTCTGAAAACATCTAAATAAAATAACATGCAAATGAGTTTATAACACTAGTTCTCTATAAATACGTAAGCAAATTCAAGATTAACTTTTAAGTAATGAAAATAGCGTGTATGCTCAATGTTATGAAAGGAAAAATGAACTTTCCTATTCTAACTTCAGAGATTGTATTCACTAGATATATGGTTCTTGTATAAGAAAAGTAACCTCGACAGGGTGGGATTATAGTGTCTACCAGTCTTAAATCCGTAGTCGTTAGCAAGATGAGCCGGTGGAATTGGATTTTTGTTTTTCTTCTAATGTCTGGAAGAAGAGAGTAAGAAAGATGAAGAAGCAGATGCAGGGATCGAGGGGCTTCCTCCCCATGAGCCCAAGGTCTGGTCTCGCTTCCCATGTGTCTCATATCTCTGCCAGGTGATGGTCTAGCCCGTGGCCCCCTTGCTACTGGCTCTTCCTTGTACGGGGGGCGAGAGGGAGACTGCAGCGTCCTCAGCGGGTAGAGCTCCCACCGCAGCTCTGATGAAGGATGCAGGCAAGCGCCTTTGGTGCTGTCCTGAGTCCCCCTCATCTCAGCCCAGATTCCTCCTCCAAGACCCACCATTTCTCACCATCTGCCAAGCCCTAGGAATGCAGCCTCGGTAAAGAAATCTGGCCAGAAAATAAATGTGAACTTAATTAAAGGACTGTGTCTATGTGTGAAAGCACAGGGTGAAAAGTAGCTCCCTGGCCCCATGGGGAAGGCAGACAAACAGGTGTTAATCTGATATGTAAAGGACTGTGTCTATATGTGAAAGCACAGGGTGAAAAGTAGCTCCCTGGCCCCATGGGGAAGGCAGACAAACAGGTGCTAATCTGATATGCGTCAACAAGAGACAGGAAAACCAGGGTCACATAATTCACATTATTTCCTGTTCTCACAGGAAGAAACCACAGCCTTCCTAGATGAGTGACCAGCAAAGCTACACCATCAAGCTGCTCAGGTTCCTCTGTCAGCCAGGCTCCTTCCTTGTTAGCTGTCACCACTTGGTCAGAGGCTTCTCCCCCACACTACAGAGCTGCACCACAGCACTCAGAAGTGAGGGCCCCATGACAGCTCCACACAGCGAGAACCTCTGTTGGTCCCCGGCTGGCCCGCAGACGGCTTGCTCCTCCACAGATGAGGCAAGAATGTCAGGACCCTGCCAGCTCCACACAGTGGGCTCTCTTCTGCATCAGCTACTGAGAATAACCAAGGAAGACCAAATGGCATATACCTAGTACTTAAGCCCTAAATTTGATGCAAAAATATGCTAACTGGTTTGACTGAAATGATTATGTCAAAAGAAAAATGTCTAACTTATAGATGAGCGTAAATCTGGCCTTTAGTGCTACAGATTAAAAAAAAAAAAAAAAGGTCAAATATCCCTTAATTCTGAGAAGCAAGCTTTCTCCTTTTCCACTGTAAATACTAAAGTGCTTGTCTATCTCTCACAGTATATAGCTGAATCTTATAATAGTATGAGTAATGATTTTTATTCAGCACAAAAATGGCCATAGAGTAAATTTGTCATTAAAACTTAGGACAAGGGTTAGAGATTTAGCTCAGTGGTTCCGGCGCTTGCCTCACAAGCACAAGGCCCTGAGTCTGATCCCAGTAACCACATACAATGCTGGGCGTGGTGACTCACACCCACCAGCAATCAATACCACATACCACAGTGCCAGGCGTGGTGGCTCACGCCTGTCATCCCAGCACTCAGGAGGCAGAGACGAGGATTGCTGAGTTCCAAGTTTGCCTGGGCTACACAGTGAGCTCAGAGCCAGCCTGAACTGTAAAGCGAGACCCTGTCTCCAAAAAAAAAAAAAAAAATACTTAGGACAGTCATGTTGTTTAAGCCCTGGAGGGTCCAGTCTGCTCCTTCTGACAAAACCACATACTAGGACCGGTTCTGCAGGACCTCTGTGGTGTCCACATGGCCTACATGTGGAAAAATTATTTAGGAAGATAGAATAAAGTCTGATGGGCACTGTATGGTCATATAAATGTGATAGCCGTTATTTAGTTGACTAATATTAGAAGAAATATATTGGACCTTGAAAGGAAAAACCCTCTCTTGGTATCCCAAAAGATTTTAGAGAGCCAGTGGTACTGTGCCTGCATTGGAAGCACAAGGGCCCAAGGTAAATCCCTGGTACTGCAAAAAAGAAAAATATTTAGAGGTATCATAGCACAGTGGTCCATCCCCAGTTATAGTAGCACACTGCCTAAGAGCAAAGCCCTGGAAGTGGCCTATATGTCCGGCAACAGATGAAGAGAGAGAAAAATAAGAATTTTTATACATAATAAATACTGTTCTGGTATGACAAAGGGATAAACTGAAGTCATTTGTAGGAAAATAGGTGTTCCTTGAAACCATAATGTTAAATGAAATAAAACTAGACACACAGGCTTAAATATCACATGATTTCTCTTCTATGAGAAGTCCAAAGTATATGTAAATTAAATAGCACAATAAAATATCAATAACAGGCAGCAAGGAGAGACAGGTCTTGCACAAGGGGGAAGGAAGCCGAGTGATGGGGGGTGACCTAAGTAGCGTTATGATCCGTTGTATATTTGTATGAATTTCCCGCAGTGAACATTATCACTGTGTGCTGCAAATAATGCACTAATAGAAATAATACTTTTCTTATAAAAACTCAATTTAAAGTTGAGATCAGGCCATTGCTTTCATACTTGTAGTTCTGGCAACTTGGGAGCTGAAGCCTGAGGATCACTCAGTCCAGGAATTCTGGCAGGTGCCAAGTGTGAGTCCCTTTTGGTTCAGTTCAGATGTGTTCATCTAGTTTTTCTGACTTACTTCACTATCCAAAGGTGTAAACATGAAGGAAATATATGCTTTGGGCAATAAAAATTCCTAATAAAATACTAAAAATAAATGTGACAACTTAAAAACTCACATTGGAAAGACAGATGTACACCCTTGTTCATAGCAGCTCAGTTCGTGATAGCTCAATCTTGGAAACAACCCAAATGTCCATCAACTGGAGAGTGGATAAAGAAGATGTGTTTTTTTTACAAAATGGAGTATTACTCTGCCATAAAGAATGACAAGATCGATCCATTTAGGTGCAAATGGAGACA